>NW_011933539.1:3015-26460 GCF_000187915.1 Pogonomyrmex barbatus
AATTTAATGTATATTTTTTAAAAGATTTGAAAACTATTTACAATTTACTGACTGGCTAAGTTACAAATTCTGTTCTGGTATTTACAGATTTTTATCCGAAATTCAGTCTTTACAGAAAATTACAATCGCGCTTCTACGAAAAGCTTCGCGAGTTCCGGGAATCTTTACAATAGTCTCGGCTGTTTTTCCATGAATTCGGCGTGCCGCGATAGTAGGTCCGCGGTGCGCGACGGTGCGCGGGGTCTTTGGTATGCGTGGTGTTAGTCGCGTGGCTAATCAGCTGATTACTTCGTCTTACAGGCGTTTCGTCTTGTCGCAGTCTTTTCGGATTGATTTTTGGACTGAAGTCAAGATTGTTATTGCTGTGGTTCGAGTCAGAAGCTCCCTGCTCTTTTATTACCAGCGAACTTTACACGCAAGGGCCTGCTTCGGGACCCAAGCTAAGAAGCGCCTTAGCTTGAGAGAAAGCTTACGTGCTTCGGAGATAGGATCAGTACTGGATATGTCTACTGTCTGTGTTTTCGCGAATTAGCAATGCGTACCTTTAAATCGCGCGTTCAGAATTATAACTTCTGCGACGGGTTTAATCGAGGATGAAGTATCGCGGCGATGATTTGTGACCATTGGGATCGCGGAGAACGGGTGGGCCCGTTCTTTGTGTTCTTGCGGATGGAGTTGCGAGTTCGTGGATTGCCGAGCGTACTCGATCGGCTGGAGTGTATTCCAGTTCTGGCGGAAGGTTTTTCGGATTGCCGATCGTACTCGGCCGGCTGTGCCTCGGTAATAGGTCAAGATCATAGGCCTCGTCGGAGTCGGTTAATATACTCGAGTCGGCTGTAGATCGGGAATAATCGAATATAGGCCGAGCTCAGATTCTGGGGTCGACTCCGGGAATGATCTCGCCGGAAGATTCACGAAATTCGCCGAACGGACTCGGCGATTCCACGGATACGTTCGGTGACGCGATCAATAGCGAGGCCAACGACGGTGGCCTAACGCGCGGTCTATTATGATTCATGCTTGTTCATGTGAATTCGCTTCCTTTGAATTTCGTTCGTTGCGTCTGGTGGTTGACGTAAATTATCCGATGGTGGGATCGCGGAGGATCAATGTGTTGGCACCCCGACAGATGGTCGATCGGAGACTGAATATACAAATATAATTCACGCCGTTTAACAATTTTATTTACGGAGATGGGAGTGAGTTGGGCGCGTCGTTATACAGTTATAATTAATTAAGAAAGATAATTAATAATGTCATTTCATTATTTATTCATTAAAAATGACTTAAATGACGATATATTTATGACGATAATATTTCGTAACAAATGTTACATTTATTTAAGGAAGCGATTCTGGTATTTTCTTTGAGACCGGACAAGAATACACACATATATATATATATATATATATATATATATATATATATCTGATATTTTTTTGCGATATATATATATATATCGCAAGAAAATATCAGAATCGCTTCCTTGATTACTTTAAATATTCTCCCGCGATTCGTTATTGGGTCGAGTTTCGCTGAGACAATTCTCGGATAACACTTGATTCCGATCTTCGAATTAGAATAGATGAACTTCTGATGCAAATGAGACAAACTAATCGAAATAACGGTATTACGAGTTTATTATAATTTCACTTTACATGCAGTCTCTTTCTGTCTCTTCGCGAACTGTGTCACTCTATCGAGTGTGTCGAATTCCTATCGTAATTAGCATCTCTAACTCGTCTATTGTCTTTTCTTAATAGCGCGCGATACGAAACATCCCGTCCGCCTTGAAAACCATAGTTTTCGTTGCATTCGTCTAATCTTACATAAATATATATAGTCACAATTTTATTTAACAATATTATTTCATTAATTTAAAGTTCGGAAGTCTATTCAGACATTGATAATATGCAAATTCTTGTCAGTACTCGCTCGTATAACGCCGTTATCAGTTTTAATCCTTACAATTCGAACGCGTCTTGCTATATCGGGATGTATTTGTACTACTCGTTCTAGCTTCCTTCTAGGAGGAATATTATTCTCTTTTAAAGTCACCTTGTCACCGGGTTTTATCTTTTCCTGATCTGAGCCGGCGCTCTTCCATTTGGATCTAGCTGTAATTGTGAAAGATATTCTTTTGGGCTCCAACGAGCTCAAAATTGTTGTTGTAATTTAATTAATAGTTGATAACAATTTAATCTATTTAACGGTTCCTCCGTCAGATCTTCCTGTTGTATCGCATTTAACGGCGCTCCGATTAAAAAATGGCCCGGGGTCAACATGGTTGAGATCCAATGGATCACTCGATATGAGCGTTAATGGTCTAGAGTTTAAGTACATCTCTACTTCTATCAAAAGCATATAGAATTCCTCAAATGTAAGGAGCGCCGGGAGGACCCTCCCATCACTTTCTTCAATCATTTCGCTGACTTTAGTGTTTTCGACCGGCTTCCCATAACCCCCCCATGTGAGGAACGTAGGGTGATAAAAAAATGCCATTGAATCAATTGTTCCATCATGAATGCATCCACCCGCTGCTGGTGATTTTTATTTTGTAATAGTTTCCCTAACTCCTGTAGCTTATTATGAGCTCCTACAAAATTCGTTCCATTGGCCGAGTAGATGTTTAAACATTTTCCTCTTCTTGCAATATCGTTTTAAATTAAGAAACGCAGATGTATTTAAATCACTAATTCCAAATGAACGACTCGTGTCGCAAAACATATAAATAAACATAAATACACCTTTGTTGTTTATGGAAACTTTAATATTAAATAGTCCTCCATAATCTACTCCAACATTTAAAAACGCTCTATTTGGAATTATTCTATTTCTCGGCAGATCGCCCATTATTTTTCGCGGGCTTTGACAACTAAATCTGTAACATATCATCTACGTGAAACTTTTCTTACCACAGACCTACAAGCTATTATCCAATAATTTTCTATAATTATACTTATTAATGCTTCGGGACTTGCATGCATATTTTTCAAATGAGCGTCTCTAATTATTAATTTCGTTAAGTGACCAAATTAAGTGTGTTTCAAGAATGATTGGAAATTTCCGCGAATAAGACAACGAGGAATTCTTCAAACGTTCTCCCACGCGCAACAAACCCCTCGTATCCATGAAAGGATCAAGTGGCAACAATCGAACTCTTCTTGTGAATCGAACGTCCGGAGCAGTCATTTCTCGAGAGAAGTATTTTTCCTGATGATGTTTCAGTATAACGTTCATGGCTTCATCTAATTCGTAATCCAATCGGATCGCCTATTTGCAATCTTTTTACAGTTATGTGCGAATCTTAAGCAATAAGAGATCACCATTTTTAATCTTTTAAGCGAAGAATATTGTTTCCAAATACTTATTTCTATGTTTGTGCTGACATATATTAAAAGCTTTTTCTCCGGTACTTCTAATATGGATGTTGGCTCTGGAGAAAAATTGATTTTTTCGTTTTCCAACCATGTCGGGTCCCTTCACCACAGAGCTTGACTTTTCAATTTCTCAATTCAATTCTTCAATTTTTCAATTCGACTTCTCTTGACAAAATAATTGACAAATATGTCGGCTTCTCTTGACAAAATAATTGACAAATATGTCGGCTGGATTTTCTTTGGATTTTACATGATGCCATTGATTTTTTGTTGATGCTTCCTGAATTTCAGTGACGCGATTTGCCACAAAAGTTTTCTATCGAGATGATTCCCCGTTAATTCAAACTAAAATTATTGTTGAGTCACCAATAATATTTTTCGTCGATCGGCAACGTGAGTGCTCCTACGACCTTCTTCATTAATTTTGTCAATAGCAACGCTCCACACAGCTCTAGATATGGTAAACTTATTTTCTTTATTGGCGCCACTCGCATATTTTGCGCAAATCAATTTGCTTCTTTGTGTGTTATTTCGTCCGACTGATCTTAAATATAGACATGCTCCGTATGCCATTTTAGATGCATCACAAAATCCGTGAATTTCTTATTTGTGTTGCAACAACTCTTTTTGAAATTTCGATTCTTTCAAGTATGTACAGTTGTTTGTAATATTGTGTCCATTCTGTATGGAGTCTCCCCGACAATGATTCGTCCCAGCCGACCCGACACTGCCACAATTGTTGCAAAATGATTTTTTACTATTAATTGTTGTAAAATGATTTTTTACTTTA
Organism: Pogonomyrmex barbatus; assembly: GCF_000187915.1. The sequence goes on from NW_011933539.1 coordinate 7,186, forward strand.
CTATAATAGAGTTAATTAGCCCTAATGATCGTAAATTTGTGATATGGTAGAAAGAATTATTCGCTTCGTTACTCTGCTATTGATTCGCTCTATATTTACTTTATATGTATCAATGTATCTGAGGGAACATTCCAATACAATCCGAGTGTCTTGACCCGAGCGTTTTGATCTCCAAATGATTTCTGTGTATTATTAGCCATTTGCTCTTCTTTTCATTGACTTCTATTTACATATTTACATATTTATATTACATTAGATTTCTATTTATGCATTGGAAACCTTCCTGATTGAAGAATCCTGGTTACGCTCTTCTTAAATTCATCAGTATCGTCCGATCCTGTTATGAGATCGTCCATATAAAAGTCTTGTAGGATTATCTCCCTTAGCGTCTTTCAACTGATGTTCATATACCAATTGATTTAAGCTTACTGTTAAGAATGGAGCTGATGCGACTCCGAACGTTAATGTATTTAAGGTGAATTCTTCCTGGAGCTGATGTTGACTCTTCTTTTTTCCATAAGATTCGTTGCAAATTTCGATGTTCTGGGATAATATAAATCTGTCTATACATTTTTTCGATGTCTTCTGTCAGCACATATTTATGTTGTCTGAAGCGCAAAACAATTTCAAACAATTCCTGTTGAATGGTTGGATCAATTCTCAATATATCATTGAGTAATTTACCGGAGGATGTCTTACATGACGCATCGAAAACTATTCGCAATTTCATCATTGTCTTTTCTTCTTTCACAACTACATGATGTGGTAAATAATATATGAATTCATCCATTGATTTCATAGATTTACCAATTTTTGTCATGTGTCCAGATCTTAGGTAATCCTTGAAACATTCCTTATATTGTTCCTTCAATTTAAAATTTAATCTTCTATATACTGTGCAAACGACTTAACGCGGGCTCGCGTAATTCTCCCAGTGTGTTGGGTCCTTTTCGAAGAGGTAGACTGACCATAAATTTTTCATCAGCCGCTCGATGATGTGTCTCGAAACTCTTCTTCACATATATTTTCTTCTCTCGACCAATTTTTTTGGAAAAGGCCCTCCCTCGACTGTCCATAAACGTTCCATTTGTTGATGCAGATCTTCCTCTCTGACAATTGAGCACAGTACTGCACTATCTTGCCGCGCTCGATCCTTCGGAGGGGACATATCTCCCGCTATTATCCATCCCAATTTTGTCTTCTGTAGCACAGGTAGATTCCGACCCAATTTAATTTGCCCAATGCACAACAAATCTCAAAATATACGTCCGCCCAATAAAATGTCGATTTCTTCTGGTTCTCCAAAGCCTCGATCGGACAATTCAATATTCCGTAGGAGATTCAATGCGGAAACATCCACTCTCTGAGAGGGGGTGCGCTCGGTTATACAATTCAAAACTAAAAATAGTAATTATAGTTAGTAGGATAATTTAGTTCTAAATTCGTTAGTTGTTGAGTAGATTGTTGCGCTGACCGTTCCTTTCGCATCCATTTTACTGCTGCCAATACTCGATAGTGAAATCTCGACTTTTCACTCTTTCAATCAAAGACGCTCACACAGATCCCGATGCATTATATTCGTTTGCGAACCTGTATCTAAAAATGCCTTGTATATGTGCTCATTCCCGTCCGAATCATACATTTTTATCGTGGCGGTTGCAAGCAATACTTGAGGATTACATTTCAACATTATTGATAGTGCTGAATAATTAGTTTGATTTCGGACGTCATTTTGTCTTTCTTCAGTCACCGTCTTGTAACTCAAATCTTGTGTAATTGTTTTTGCTATGATTTAAATTAGTTTCATCTGATTGACCTTGTGTTTTATTTTCATGTAACCATGTATTGTATTTACGCCCGCATTGTTTGCACCCGTCCGCCAGACACCTATCAGCAGTGTGATCTCTGCGCAAACAATTAAAACATAAGCGGTTACGTCTAACCTTACTCATTCTCGCGGATATCGGCATATCCTTAAATTTTTTACAATTATAAATTGAGTGATTACCTCGGCATATTACACAATTGGTACTCGTCAATTGATTTATGTAAGCGTCTAAATGCTCCGCTTTTCTGGTCGGAGCTACCGATTTATTTATTATACCTTTATACCTTTATTAGATTGTAGCGATTCTAATACCGTACAATGTCAGGAAAAAATTCTAAAAGCTCCTATAAGGTCGGATTTTCTTTGTTAACTGTTTCCGTCTCCCACTTGCGTTTTGTATGATTGTCTACTCGCGATGTAATCATATATAATATATAATAATACTATTCCAGCTCTCTACTGATTCGCCTAATGATTTTAAAATTCGAATGTGTATCGTCTACTAATTTTCGCAATTGTGCCGGGAATTCTTTTACAACCGTGCTCATATTTATTAACGCCTGAATATGCTGATGCATTAACAATTTCTTATTTTCAAAATGCTGTTTTAAAAAAGACTACGCAATTGTATAATATTCTGCAGATATTTCTAATGATTGTAAAACTTGAGCTGCATTGCCTTGTAAACAAGATTTAAGATAATGAAATTTTTAAATTTTTTCTAACTAATATTATTTTCAATTAGCGCTTGAAAGGTATCTCGAAAATGCAACCATTGTATATAACTACCATCGAATTTAGGCAGTTTCATTATAGGTAATTTTATTCCTTCCATTTGTGAGCTACCGTTACCGTTTGTATTCTCTGGTCTCGGTCAATCTCCATCATATCTGCTCCGTTCGGGTTCGATTCGCCTATTTAATTCTGCCAGAGTTCGATAATAGCCGGTTTCAAAAGATTCACGCTCCTGAACTTGTGCCTCGTTTATATCAATGTCCTCAACCAGTCCCGAATATTATCAAAATCGGTTCATAATTCAACGACATTGTTGACCGCCAATCGAACGCGCGGAAAAAGAGCAACAAGCATACTACTTCGCTCACTCTTATGTTTTCTACTTTCTTACTCTCGTTATTATCGTATTTATTAATAGTCAGTCAATCAAAATCATGACATAAGAAGCAGAAACTATAGTTAGATATATACATTAACCAATTTTACGAAACATATTGTACTCTGCCCGCCAATGATTCGCAAGATCCTATTGTAACCCTGACTTATCAGTCAGATGATCTGCTAGGTCGATAAGATTAATGATGACATTTCGCGACGGAAATTGCAACTGTACATAGGCGACGACGATGACAATGACGTTTCTTAAAGTAAAAATTTCCAAATCGGACTTTGCGTAGCAATATCTCCATTCGTAGGGCACATAGCAGAAAATAAAAATACTTTTATTATGCAAGTTGAACTCAAACTATCGATCAAGCCTACTTAGAATTTAATCGCTTAAATTTAGCCGTTATTGAAATCCGATAATTTCGGATGCTTGCATCTCGCCAATTCGCGTAGTCACATGGTAGTGTTCTCGATTGATACCCGAGACACTACCATGTCTCCTGATAAACAAGTAATAAAAAAATTTAATTTCATCATAATTCTATTAGTCATAATTTTATCCTTTCGTTTGAATTGCCTTTATTATCATTTTAAATTATTGTTTATATTATTTTTTAAATTATTTTAAATTATTGTACTGTTATTAATACTTTTAATAAAAAATGATACTACTTAGTGACATTTAGAGATGGATAACAAACCTAATATAGTTTACTAAGTTATCTTAATATAGTTTACTAAGTTATCTTTCCTTTCTATTACTTTCGCTATTATTATTATTTAATAAAAGAATCTTATTATAAATTGCATTACCTGGTAAGTCAGATTTAAGTTAACTTTATAATTTCGAAACGTATAATATTTGAGTTCATTTAGTTTTAATAAATATTCAAAATTACGCGCTGAGTAAGGTGGTTGTGACCGTATGCAAAGCGGTGGTTTTCTATCGTTTTTGGTATCGAGAGACACGGTCGTGGCTCGTCATCAAGTGTAAGCGTCAGCGCTTCACGAGACCGGCCGTATCTCTTTACGCGAGCCTGCGAGTTGCTAAGTATCAAGATTATCTCAATAATGGCTGAACTGATCAATTTCTGAATAGGCGCAATTGATAACTTGGGTTTAAATTATATAATAAAAGTGTTTTTAGTTTTTTTCTACATGTGAGCGGAGATATTACAATTCAAAGTCCGATTCTAGAAATTTACTTTTAAGAAATGTCGTCGTTCTTACTATTATTGTCATCATTGTCGCCGTCCGTATGGGCTACGATTGTAATTTTCGCGATGGCGGCGATGAAGTCCTCAGCGCGAAATATGAATGTTATATAATTTCATGGTCATTCCACAATCTCTGCATATTTTCTTTCTTCCCGCAAGCTCTCCGGATATCTCCGCATCCGTTCTGCAACTTTTCCGCATACTTCCGCAATCATTCCGTAACCCTCCCGTAATTTTTCTGAATATCTCCGCAATCTTTCCGCATATCTCTGTAACTATTCCGCAACTTTCTCACAATTTCTGTATATCTCCGCAACCATTCCGCAATTCTTTCATAATTTTCCCGCATATCTTTGCAGCTATTCCGCAACTATTCCGCAACTCTTCCACAATCTTCCCGCATATTATCGCACCTCTTCCGCAACTCCTCCGTAACCATTCCGTAGATTTCCGCGAATATTCCGCATTTCGTAACTCTTTCGCAATTTTTCTGCACATCTCCGTAACCATTTCACAAGTCTCTCATAATCTTTCCGCAACCTTTCCGCATATCTTTGCATCTCTTCCGCAACTTTTCCACAACCTTTTCGCAACCATTCTGCAATTCTTTTATAATCTTTCCGCATATTTTTGCACCTCTTCCACAACTTTTCCACAACGCTTCCGCAACATTTCCGCAATTCTTCCGCAATCTTTCTGCAATCATTCCGAAACTTTTCTACAATTTTTCCGCATATTTTTGCATCTCTTCCGCAACTCTTTCATAATCTTTCCGCATCTTTGCACTTCTTCCGCAACTTTTACTTTAAAATTTTTCTGCCACCACTTTTAAAATTTTTATTTTTAATTGTACTTCATATTTAACATTTATATGTTTATTTAAAACTAAGATTTTGGCATAGGTGTGACCTTGAAAATTCAAAAAATATTTTCAAGGTCATTTTTCATTTTTTTATTTTCATGATCTATAGACCAGAGAATCGACAAACAATAAGACAAACACAGGTGTGAAATTCTTGACAATTTGAAATTCCAAAAATATTTTCAAATCTTATTTTAACAGTCTATAAACGTAAAGAATTATAAATAATTCAATTTTATATATAATTTTAAATTTTTCGTCCGACATTTTGAAAATTTTTGTTTTTATTCATAATCTATGGACCTACAAAGGTGACGTTAAAGTTTATGAATATAAAGATATAAAAAAAATTTTATTAATCAAATAGAAAATTATTTGTCATCACATAAAAATATTTTACAAATATGAACAAGATTTTGTCCAAACCAAACTAACATATAATTCGGAGCTGTATGAGCTGTAATTCGCCGATTTTATTGAAACTCAGTTTATACATTTATAGAGCAATTAAATTATTTAATATTTATTATTAATACATTTAATGTAAAAAATTACTATTTAATTTTGACTTAAATTTTTTACTTACAAATATTTAAGAATTAGATTAATTTAGCTTAACTAAAACTAAATTAAAGATAAATTATTGTTAATAATTCAACTGAGATATATAAAATTTCTAGAAATATATAAAATTAATCTGTTAATAATATTATTAATACATTTATGTATTTGTTCATATTTTATTTAAAGATTACATAATTTTCTTGATATCTTCAGTATTATGCTTTAAATCTGTATTTAAGTTTGATATACCAAACCTAACTTTAAAGTAATTATAAAATTATAAACAACTAAAAACATAAATTTTAAGTAATTAAGTAATTTTAAGTAATTAAAATAATAAATTTCTATAGTTCTCTTTACGTCATTTTAATTAAAAATTTTAACCGAATTATAAATATTTAATTCTATTTGATTAATTGATGGTTGATAGATTAGTTGATAGATTCATAAGTGAACTAAATTTAAATAACTAGTAAACATTAAAAGAATTTTATAATTAATAAAATTATTTATTTTTCAAAATTTGGTAAAATTGTTATTATTTTAATTCCAAAAGTTAAGGATATTACATATTATAAGAATATTATATTAATATTAAAAAAAGTACTCAAATTCAATTTAACGGCACTCAAATTTTTAAAATTATTAAAATTGGAAGCTATGGAAAAGTTTATCATTTGATCTTTCTTAAATTTTAATATTTTAAATATGTAAAGTATATGTGTAACCAATCGAAGTGGATAAGAAACTGTAAATAGAAAAGATAATAATATCACCAGAAACTTACTTTTTATAAAAAAGTAAAAAAGTTGTCAAGTGTACGTGCAGTGTGTATGTGAAAAATTATTATATAAAAATATTACTTTTTAATAGAAAAAAAGTTTTCAATTACTGACGCAAATTATAACTTCTTAAAAAAATAAAAATAAAACTCAAGAGTAGATATAAGGCCGATTCTAAATCACTATATGTTAGTGAGATGTACATATATGGTTCACACATATACGTTCGTTTGTGTATGCGCGCGCCATAGGAAGCGGCATGACGTCACGAGAGCAAGGGCCTATGGGAAGAGGGGGATTTCTCTGCGTTCCGAACAAACTGCGTTGTACCACTATCATATTACTAACGAACGATTATCAATTATTATTAAACTACTATCAACATCAATCAATAATTACGTGAAACAAGCGGACGGCATCATATTGAACGTCGATCGAACTTGTATCACTATCATATTACTATCGAACGGCTATCAACGATTATTTAAACTACTCAACGTCAATCAAATTATTATCAAGCACTTTGAACGTTAATTGAACTGCGTTACCATAAATATAAAATATATGATTTAGGCAGGGATTATTTTAGATTATATTCATCTGATTATTTGATAATAATGTTGATAATAATTAGTATCAATATTATAATAATAATAATAATAATAATAATAATAATAATAATAATACTATAAGGAATAGTGGAGAAGGGAAAAATAATTTAATAAATTAATATTTTCTTCAGTATTATTTTATATTTATTAAAAAATTAAATTGAAAGAATGATATTTTTAATATACACTACTGATCTTAATTACAGGAAAGAAAAAAAAAATAAAAAGAACATATTAATGTATTTTTATTTTTCAAATCTCCATTGAGACTGACCACCAATTAAATATTTTAAATACATTCTGTAATGCATGCTTTCGAATGTTTTCCACATCGTAAAGTATTATTAATATCTAGGGTTCAAAGATTCAATGTCTTCGTAATCCACATTCAAGGTCTCGATGATTGCGTCATCCTTCGTATCGTCATCGAGCATATCTTTCAACTATTCTCGTTTTTCATATCCCTTAATGTATATGAGAAGTCTCATAGTCATTCTCTTGCCAAACACAGTTGTTGTAATCAAACGTTTCGCCATGCTGTACGGAACTATCTCATCCATTGCAAACCATGATGATATGCAATCAACCAGAAAGCGCCAGATTTTTCGGACCTTGTAAGTGAATTCCATAGTACGAGGCTTGTGAAAATGTAATGTATAAGAACAGACCCCTTCCTCAATAGCGCTACTTCCTTCATGACAAATCTCTTCCCAATAATAAATCTTTGCAGGTCACGAATGTTGACACGATCGTGACGAGCAATTTTTCGAGACTGCATCTTATAGCAAAAGATTTCAGTTTTTATCCTCTCTTATATACCAGCGCTGCAATTTGTCATCTTGCGCACTACGTTGGACAATGGTTATATTCGATCATGTATGATAAGACAATAGGCGGTAGTATTCGCTGGTACATTCGCTTTGAACTCAAATTTTAATTGCACATCTACAGTGGCGCTCTTGATAGACTCATTTTGCCACGAATAGTCAATGATTGCACAACAAAAATGCTTAAAGTTGGAATAGTTGTGTAGCGTTTCGCGGTATGGTTTATCAATTTGATAATAAGATGTACGGAAGCGTAAATACATGTCATTTAAGGCAGCATATCTATGTTTTTCAAAATCTAGATTCAGATCATCGTACGGATAAAATTCTGAGTTTAGATAAAGTTTTATGTTGGTTAAGTTACAGTTGTCGAAATAAAATTTATGTTTCTTCATGTTATTTTTTTCTGGCAATCTGCAGAGCAAAGAAAACGTATCGTGGTTTTTCTAGCTGAAAAGCAGTCTTGATAGGGGGAATGTTTCGTCGTGTTTGGCAATAAAGAGTATTCATACAGATCCCATGAACGGAAACTCAGATATCGTCCGCTTTCTAAGATCCGCAACATGGATAGTTTATTGACTTCGTTCAACATAACGTGAAGCATTCGTCATTGTACTTTAAATAATTCAAGTTTCGGTTCCATCGCAGGATTTCCCACAAAGCAATTGTTATTATTGCGCGCTTGTATCAAAATCAATTCGTGACGAGCGTTAATTACCACACATCTGTAATCTTCACAAAAGCCAAGCAATATGTTGAGCAGTACACAAAAATTAAAGTATCCATCAGATGTCGTTACATTTTTCGCGCTGTAATCAGTCATGACAATTCCAGCAAGTCACAGAGCTACAAAGTCGTCACTTGACAGCGATGCATAGTTCTTCAGAAGACAGGTCACTCCAACGTTTTTATTGCGATCAATCTTTACACTATTGAGTTCATATCGAATTTCATCAAACAAAGCTAATTCCAAGCTTTGACGTATTTGCATTCTTATCATTTGGTTTCTATATCGTCAATTTTCCTTCAACGTAGAGAAAACTTTCGGACGGGAACGCGTATAAATCTTGCTGTTGTATGAATATTCTTATTTCATCATTATGTCCAAATATCATATTAACATAGGGATTGTATGTGTGAGTTTCCATCTTGACAATGTGATCATCAAAGATCGGTTGACTTCTAATGTTCAAGATATCAACCATCTGAGATATCTCGTACGATGAATCCCATTGATTTCAAAAATTTAACATTTGATACGGTGAGTTTTTTCTTTTTCAGAGCCATTTAATATTCTTGATTGTCGTCTCTTCAAAAAAATTGTGTCTCTTGTTTGTTTCACTTATTCGTTCAACACAAGCATCTTATGTTATCGTTGTTGTTTTCATACATGCAGTCTAACGGTAATCTCCTCTCCACGAAAATCATGCAATCGACCATCTTGATCCACAACGCGAATCGTCAAAGCCATAATGCTTCGTGCGATGATTGACAGACAAAATGATCTGCGTTGGCCTTCCCGATATTTTATATCCTGGCGGTATGGCGAAAACTTATGTATCGTATGCACATTCTTGTCGTTGCTGTACGCACTCACGGTCATGTTGCACTCGATGCGAATGATATTTATGTTCATGATATTTATCGATTCATCCGATTTGTGCCACTGCTCTAATATACGACTCGATGAAAATTCCAACAGCGATCCAATGTTGTCAGGTTTGGTAAAATTTATATGTGCATTTGATCTCGCTCTTCATCGTTATTAGTATCGTTGTTAGAATCACCAGTGGGTACTCATCATTATCTTTGAGATGTGTCTTCTTTCTCGCAACAACATCATCAAGACAAGAATTTAAAATTGCACGTCTCAGATATTTGCCAATGTCACGCACTTCATATGATCCTTCGAGAATGACAATTTTTTATCGTCTTTGTCAAAGTAAGATTTATTATTTGACGAATTTACATTAGGTTAGGTTATTTACATTAGGTATCGTATAGTAAGTTTCAAAGTTTGTCAAGACCTCGTAATCATCATTCAAATCTATGACTGGAAAGTAGCTTGCCACGAGAATGCTACTCTTGCCTGTCAACGTCAGTGACATGTTTTGAACGAATACTGAATTTAAACAGTGCAATGTCAATCTTTAAATTGGGTATCAATCGTTTGTAAAAATTGTAAACACAGTTCCCACAATTGCTTTGATCGTAACATTGATAAGGCATGCAAATGTACACGATTTCTGTCACATCTAGATATTGCACCAATTCCCTCGGCGGTCGAAGATTATCAAAACTGTCGAAATATATAGCACGATTTTCGCATATGCCACTCAATGAATACCAGGTCCTTCAGTATTATCCAAATTCATGATACGTTCTCATTTCTATATATTCCTCCTCTTGGTAATGCAGTACGCATGAAACATCTTTAAAATATAAAATGCGCATACGTTTCGCCAATTATTGCAGATGTATATTGGTAATTATGCCCTTGGGCATTTTTATGGTTTTTTTGATGTTTTTTTTTCTTTTTGAGATTCCATTTCCACGCTTGCAAGGAGCTAGATCCATGACCTTCCATGGTGTGATTATGGCGTTTTAATTCTTCCAGCTGACGATTTTGTTATCATTCATTCTGCCTTTGCGATTCCCACTGCTCCATCAACCAATGAACCAAGAGCTCCCAGCATGGTAGGATTGACAGAATACCGCCGCGTTTCGTTACCGGAAGTATTCGCTTGTACGGTGTTCTTTTCACATTTATTGACTTCTTTCTTATCTTCTTCGTTTTCAAACCCATACCTATTTTCGTCTTAGCTTTCATAGCAGCCCAAACAGCTGCAGCAGCTCTCTTTCCGAGAGTCAAATCTCTTTCAGTAATGCATTTTCGTGCTTTCGCAGCGAGTATATTGTCGGCAACATATTATTTAGCGAGATCGTTGTTATGCGAATAGCTATATCGTGCTCGCGACACGTCGCATCCAATGGATTAATGTCTCAATCACGTCTATCGCTTTTCTAGATGCGTTCCTGGACCACAAAACTGATATTCTGGGATATGCAATTCAAAAGGAAGTGCATTTATCATGTGATTTAATAAGCCACAATCGTACGCTGACATTCGCCACAATTCTTTATCAGTGATGCCGGTCTGTCGATATGAGTTTGATGAGAAGGTAAATAGTGTTTTATAATGTTTTAGACATCGACGATATTGTTAAACTTCCGAATCAGCTTTCATATGCTCGGATAACTTGTTCCACAATTAATCGATTATAAAATTCTCGCAATTATAAAACTCTCGTAACAGAACAACTTTCGGTATACATTTTAAATGTTCGACGGTTAAACTGTGTATGTCACAGTTATTCGATACGATGAGAAACATTTTTTTACGACTGAAATGTTTCGCTCTACGCGTCTCTATAAATAGGCCCTCCTCGACAGTCCCTCCTCGACATCATCTGTTTACATTTTTAGCATTGTGGAGAAAATATGCGGTTCGTGCGGCAGTTACAAACCATTAAAATGACGAATTTCGACAACAAGATATAGTTAATGTCTGAGAAGAGGATATGCATGGAAATATGTTACCTATGCGGTATCTATGGTCCATCAAACTGTGACAAGACAAACGTGTTGATAAGTTTGCTAGAAAGTCCACATGGTGTATGTTTCAAGAACGTATACTCGAAATCACTGCAACAATCGAAATATCAATACTTGAGGAATTTATTGACGCCGATAAAAGAAATTGATTATTTTACATTCTCCAATAACAGCGATGTCGTTCCACCGAATGAGATGCTTCAGAATTCTATTTTTATCTTTGATGATGTGGCATGTGACAAGCAAAACGTTACAAGAGAATACTTTGCAATGGGCCGGCACGCCGATGTCGATTGCTTCTATCTCTGTCACATATACGCAAAGATACCGAAGCATCTTATACGTAACAACGCAAATTTATTAATTCTATTCTATGGTACCAACTTGAAACACATATTTAACGATCACGTAAACACTGACATGTCATATGAGAATTTCTGTGAATTGTCGTACTTGTTGGCAGCAAAAGTATGGATTCCTAGTAATAAATAAGGATAGTGCATTTACAGATGGACGATATAGAAAAGGATTTAACAATATTGTGACATTGTGACATGGTTAGTCGTTGTCGATACATTAACTAGGTAACGTTTCTTTCAAGATGAACAACAGTAACATGGATCATGAGAGGATTGTGAAACAGATTGCAAAAACGAGCGATTCGCAAAAAATACCGTACTTTAAAAAACTATACTTTAAAAAACTATAAACTAGAGGAAGATATAGCATTGGAGAAACATTTTAAACCTATCATCGAACCTCTGAAACAGATCGTCGAACGAACCGAGGAATCTCAGCCGATTAAGAAAGAAGTTAATGTATAAGAAGCAAAAAATATCAAGAAAGTATTAAAAAAGAAGCCAATGCTGTGAAGAATATCATTAAGAAAAAACATGAACATAGTAATAATGATGATGATGATGATGATGCATATTGGCTGGATAATGGATGGCTGAAATTAATGTCACAGCCAAAAAAGCAATGTACGAAACAACATGTTAGGTTTATCAACGCTCAGTTCTATAGAATTATCGATAGAATCATCAATAGAATTACTGATAAAACCGTCGAAAGAATCATCGAAAATCATTCGTATCGAAAGAAGTTTTTAAAAAGACGACAGTGAACCGTTGCTCCAAACTTCCCCCAGACAGACTCTGCAAACGCAATAAGGTCGAGAAGCACTACTTAGTCAGTTGGAACTGACCAACTGTGAGAATGTGAGGACGCATCTTAACTACATCCGCCTGTTACAAGTCATCGTAAACAATCATGTGTCTTCGTGGAAAATTTTTTCTCGTCGGAGCATGCAGTTCCTCTACCAACCGTCGCTTCTCGGAGCTTTGCCCCATTGGGGCAAAAATACGTAAGCACTCTCCTTGATGATAACGGAAAAACAATAAATTTGATCGCATATCGACAGTATCTCGATAAAAACGGATGCTCGGCGACAAACAATTCGACGTCGACAAAAATGACTCCATAATTATACACAATGTGAGATACACTGGTACACCAGGCTTATACGAATTGATCTTTAAGAGACTTCCCGATGATGCAGTTTTTACCGAGAATGATAAACAAACGTATAAGAATATACTGTTAACAACGAATGCTCATAGACGTGGCCACAGCGCTCATAATCCCATCATGGGTAACAAGGGTTACAAGTACATCATCGATCCGCTTGTATCTGTGTATAAAACTGCCGCTAAAAAAAAGGTGCAGGCGTGGGCAATATCACTCAGCGTAAGATTAACTGATAACATGATCAACTATTCATTGGGACAATCCCAACGAACTAGGGATCGCCTTCGATTGCTCGATACTTCTTGTCGAGCGGGCAACAACGTTCATAATAACGAGATTCTATCGATAATTGAGAAACTTTGCGAAGCCGGTCTTATAAATTAAACTGCGCGATACGAGTCATTTAGTCAACGTCGAAATGTCGATCAACAAGTTTGAAATATCGCTCGAAAAAAGTGGGGCAGAACCATACTACCAATGGGTCGGAATAGTCAGAAATTTTGTGCGTAATAACGCTCTTTGCATGGTTGCCACCGACTTTGACGCAAAGTGCAAGATTCGACGTGTAGCTCTGTCAGTAGATGATGATGATGTTGTCAACAAACGATATGCAGCAAAGCATGCAAATTTTGAAAGATCTACAGGATGAAATCGAGAAGAAGATTGCGGAGCTCCAAAATAATGTGCAAGCTACGCTAAAACGAGTTTCAACAAATGATGATTACTCATCTCATTGAGAGTACACAAGTAAATAAATATGTATAATACATTTTGCATCATTTGCGTATCGTACATTGTAATCAAACATGTCTAAGAAAAAAAGCTCCGAGAAGCGACGGTTGGTAGAGGAACTGCATGCTCCGACGAGAAAAAATTTTCCACGAAGACACATGATTGTTTACGATGACTTGTAACAGGCGGATGTAGTTAAGATGCGTCCTACACGATTCAATAAAGGTTACCACTACATTCTCACAGTCATTGACGTTCTGAGCAAATATGGTTTTGAGCGGTACGGCGTGGGGGAGTGGAGATGAAATGGCTCGAGCGATCGCAAAGATAATTCGAAATGATGAAAGCTATCCGAAAAATTTGCAAACCGACATGGGAAAAGAATTTTACAACGCAAATGTGCAAAAATTCTTGAAGAAATATAACATTAATCATTATTCTACGTATTCCATAATGAAGGCGTCGATGGTCGAATGATAAACGATATAACGATATAACGATTTAATCGTACGTTGAAGAACGACTTGTAGAAGCAATTTACACTCAACGGAAGCTATAAATAGATTGATTTGTTATCACGTCTCGTGTCAGAGTACAACGCACGAAAACATCGAACTATCGATATGCGATCCATTGACGTTACCCATGCGATCGCTGACAAGTTCTTAATCACTGTATACAGTCGCGTAAAGATTGCTGCACCTGCGCAATTCAAAGTGGGCGGTTACTCGGTACGCGTTAGTAAATTCAAGATCTTCGAGAAAGGTTACACACCAAATTGAACCATGGAGATATATTTAAAATCAAAGTGCAAAAAACTAATCCCGTGACGTATTTACTGGAAGATTACAATGAAAAACCTGCCGGAGGATTCTATGAGTACAAGTTGCATCGTGTCGTTAATCTTAATGTATATCTTGTAGAAAAAGTATTGCGCAAAAGTGAGGATAAGGTTTATGTAAAATGGGATTTGACAATTTACATAATTCTTGGATACATGAGGATAATGTATTATAAGAAATGAAAATAAGTTTATTATAAAATATCTTATTACAAAAATATTTTATTATAAAATTTCTTTAAATTATTATTAAAAGTACGATTAAAAAGTATATATAAAATGAGTTTTTTATTTATAATATGTATTTTATAATATTCTCATGGCAGTGTGTCGATAGAAACGTGTACAATATATCATTTATCGTACGGACTTAGAGCAATTTTCGTTTCAGATACAGTGTACACTTTGTAAAATTTCGATTTTATACAAGACTGCTGTCATGTCATTTCAATTTTGTCTCGCAGGCATCGCATGTAATCATCGAACGTTATCGATGGCTACGACGTTACTTTTAACATCTTTAACTTTTTTCACATCTTTCTTACCGTTGACGCACAAGGCATACATCTAAGCCCAACAAATTCAGTCATGATTGCACCATTGTTTTCATCTTTCATTAAACCCGGTCTTTTTTTATTGATAAGTGGAATATACATTATCGACCGCGTAATCGCTTGTATCGAATCTATTGTCATTTCATAATTTCGTATACATCATCGCATTCGATGCGATGTGGTAGATAAGACTATTAGTGTCAGTGTACATAACTTTACATTTCTCGCGGAACAATGGCGCCATGTACTCGTAATGAAATTCATATAAACATGTCTTGGATATATCGAGGATGCACATACCTACATAGATCGGTTGTTAAATGATCACCTCGAGTTTGCGCATTTCTATCGCTATCAGATTCTTCGAAAAGAAGCGATAGAATGTGCTTTGATTGTGGAAATTTGGTTTCGCGATTATTGCCTTAGTGCCAGATCTTCCTTCCCATTTTAGTGATAAACCGCACATCGACATGGTTGCGCACATTTTTCATGGTTTTGCCGAAAACTGCGTTATTCATTAATTTGTATAAATTTTTTTCAAAATCATTCTTGGCTCGAGTTCTAAAATTTGTATTGAGCTGAATATAATCGCGAAGCCATGGTACAAACTGTAATACGCGATGAATCTTTGTTACGCAAAGATCGTGACAAGTACACTGTTGTAGGTTGCGATAATGTATGTACATAACGTTTCTTCCTATCGTATAATGTTGCTTAATCTGTCGTTTACCAAGCGATTTATCGCACGTCGGACAGAATGGTAGGTTAGTGTGTACATCGTGAAGATGTTGGAATACTCCAAGTCCATCTCGAGAATGTAATCTGTCATAGAATCTAGCGCGATATTTGTAATGTTAAAATTTGTTACATCATCGACCATTGAAAATCTGCGAAGGACAATGGTTGACACATTGCCCAACCATACAAGTTGGTTCAAAGTACATCAGATACGATGATTGTTTCGAAAAGTCGTACGATTGTATATATTTATTGTTAGCCTGCGCGTATCTATTGGAACATTGACTAAGACTTCCGCATATACCGCGTTCGATGACCATGTCGATGTCGGTGAGAAGTTCAAAATTGATACTCGTATGTTTCAGCATCGCGTCCCACGTAAAACCGGGTAGAGTATAAGAGTACGCGAAATCGAGTCCATAACTCGCGATACAATTATCGTGAAAATTCTCAAAAATATCGGCCAACAACAAGATGTTAGTTTTAAGATACAGTCGCTATAGTCACCGAGCGTCCGGTTGGAGAATCGCTGCCACACGTTGACAGCGTGCACGTAATCGCTTTCGGACACGGTGTCGCGGTAACTGTAGAATAATTCTCGCGACAGTAACTCGATCTCCTCCAACTTTTCGATGCAGTCAATGTATTCGTATGGAAAGACGCCTTTTCGTATCAATAAATTAAAATTTTCTGTAGATAAATTACAATATTCGCGCTGCATTATCCGTAGCTTATCCTTACTGAGAAAAGATGCCAATTTGTCAAGATTGCTTACTGAGAAATTTATATGAGTCAATAAATCGCAACTTTATGTGTTTTTTCCAATCATCTTTAATATTATTGATATATTTTATAAAAGAAATGTATTTTTCTTTGGTTATTGGAAGCAGATTTATATGTCCTTCATACACTGTAGCTATTTTCTTGACGATAAAATGTGCGTCATAGCCAGATAAATTATGGAAAACTACGGGAATGCAATGCGAACCTTTATAATTTAAATTACAATTTGAATGCGCAGGACCTCTGAATCGCCCAGTCAAATGACAATAATCGCGTATTCGCATGTCGCTTAGCGCAAACGGTTTTTCACATATGTGACAATGCGTGGCGCTATCAAACTTTTTCCAGTCCTCTCGCGTGAAATCTGTCATGGGTATGTTAGCGGATAAAATAGATTTTACATTATGCACTAAACTTCTAAGTTCCTCGGCGAACCATGCAACACAATCATTATCGTAATGAAATCGATACACTGATTCGTCGTACGAACAGTGTATGTAATATCTTATATTAAACACTTGATAATGTTGTATGTGTAACTCGCCTTTTTCCTTCTCCTCTTCCTCTTCCTTCTCCTTCTTCTTCTCTAGAACGCATTCCAGACCGGTGTAAACAATAAATGGCATTCGTTTCTTCCTACAATAATTTTTGAAATTTAGCCACTTGTCGTCGCTCGATAACCTGATGATAGCACACTCGTTAATATTTCGACAATCTGCAATGTGAGCCTCTAACTTTTCATTTGAACTGAAATAGCAACCATCTGCAAAAAAAAATTAATTATAAATTAATTTATAATTCTTATGAAAAAGAATTTCATTATTTTGAAAATAATGAAATACGTGCCGATCGCAAAAGAATTTCTTATGTTCTTTTTTGCTGAGTTGAGAGTTCAGGCGAGGCGAGACAGATTTTTTATCCTCACGAAATGCTCCTCGTTGTCATCGTCCTGTAGGTATAACAAATTTACGTGTTTGTCCATCTTTTGGTCAGTGAGCCGTATTGGAAGAATTAAGAGTTCCTTCTTCTTTTTCTCGAATATACGTTAACTGAGATGTCGAGGTTCTCAAACTTTTTTATTTGATTTAAAGTCATCGGGAACTTAATAACTTTAAGATTCAACATTGTTGAATATGGAAGATATGAGGATACTCGATTTGTATTTGTTTTTGCAAGATGTAGAGCGGCCACGCGACCACTGGCCACGCGAAACATGCATTGTTCATACATTGCATGTTAACCGTCGCTCTCTTCATCTTAATTTCTCGCGGTAGTTCAACGTTGCGTCCTGCATGCATGGGATTATATTTGTTCACATTTACAATTAAATTTAATATACGCGACAAAGCCCACCTGCTATTATGTTCCTGAAATTCCTCAAGCGATACAATGATACGCTCGATAATATGTAATTGGTACCATTCTTGCGAATCAGAGCACCGACAGTTTCTTGTAGCGATACTTTTAGTAGCGCGTTTATCACCCGCGATAAATTCGTCGTTAAATATAGCATTTATTTTGACATTCTCATGCTTCCGTATGACACTTGGTGTACGAGTACAATTTTTCGTGCATCCTCGAGAAACTGATGATGTTCAATATGCTTGGAATTAATTATCACGCTTGTCAGTATACGACTTTTGAAAACCGTATCTATCTCACGCATCGAAATCCTACACTATATCCGGCGCCCGCATGCATGAATCTTCCGCACAACGAATCTTTCAAACTTTCGATCGCGCGATACATACGATTGTCTCACACCGATTGATAATCGCGGATGTTTAATTCGGCTATGTTCATCTAGCGATGAACTCATCACAGTGCTGTTCCCACGTCTTCCGAAGTATTCAGTCGAGTGGATTGTTCTATCAAATCACGCTCCGTTTGCTCCTACTACGTTCTTTTTACAATCACTAAATATTCTGAGAAATATCATATTTTATTGTTTTACTCTCCATATATGTCTTTCACAAAAATTCACTTTGTGCAAATAGGATACATATTACACAGTATTATTTGAAACAATGGGCCTCGGCATTCCGAACAATATTTACCATGGATGAATGTATATTGACAATTGAATGCTTTCAAACGACGCGAAAATTTGGAAATATTTCACTTATTTGTATATGATTCATAATACGATCTGGTGCCCTACATTAAGAACTATCATATCCGTAAAGATGTGTAAATCCCGTTTTTAAGAAAAAAATAACATCGGAATGAGCATCGATAACGCATTATTTTGTACGAAAAAAAAAATAAAACATTTGGCTTTTATGTTTATCAGGATTTCAGCAGATAATCGTATACCTTTTTAACTCATATTTTTTATGTAATTCATAGTAGGGTCTAATGCTACCCTACATTAAAAATTGTTTTTACATGATTCATAGTAGGGTTTAATGCTATCTTACAGTAAAAATTAGTATATCTATTATGATAAAATAAATTCCATGTTTCGAACATAACATTGAAATTGATATCGATAGCACATTATTTTTTCACAGAAAAAAATTGGTGGGGAAATATAATTATATAAGAACTCTGACTGTTACTACAGTATTCGTTGAGCTTTAATCGCATATTAGTCACTCTGTGAAAAGACGAACAGTTATTACTACTACAAAAGTAGGTATACTAGGCCGGTTCTAACTCAGAAGCAT
>NW_011933540.1:10780-29168 GCF_000187915.1 Pogonomyrmex barbatus
TTCCATACGTTAGATTTTCCTTGTGCCATTATATTTATAATTGAATGCAACAATAAAATGAACGATATATTCTTCAGGTCTACACCATGTAGAAGATGAATTTAACAATAATTTTCTCTAATTACTTTGCTATTAATATCTTCTCGTAGGTTAAGTTAGAAAACTTTTTCACTTCAACATTATTGAAAATACACCTTTAAACCTTTAAAACCTTACCTTTAAAAAGAAACCTTTAAAAAGATTGTACAAAAGAGAGCCAATCTGATAAAAAATGATTAGCTTTGTTCCTAGAGGACTCTGCGTCTCGAATCCCGCACTAATGGCACCAATTTTAAATATCAAATTTCGATCCGATATCCGGATACTAATAATTCGGCTATCAAACCGGATAGTAAAAAGGAGCTGGATATCCATCTCTTACGGGCATCATCTCCGGTCAGCCACGCGCTGATTGGCCGACCAACGACCGCTATAGATATGTACATCTAGCCTAGCTCTATGGTCTATGCCGCCGCCAACGCCACGTGCGTTGGCGTACCCACGCTGCCGCCATGTTGTGCAACAGCGCCGCCGCAGGCACGCGTTACAATGCGCAGCCATACTCGTTCACTCTTGTGCGCGTCATCGATCAGTGAACACCGTGCGAGCATCGTTCCTAAATCCTTGTCTCGTTCAAGTTTAAGTGTATTTCAATCTCTAAATTTAGTTTAAATCCTAGCTATTTCAATTTCTAATTTAACATATATATTATTAGTATTCCGTATCATCTTGTTCGTGAGTGTAAGTAAATTCAGTGAATATCTAAATATATCGATTTTTACTTAACGCCACGTGTCCTTCATTATCTCATCCCTTGTCTCCGAGATTCCGATAATAACGGATGTGTTCGCGAGGCTAAAGAGGCAACGGGCGTTCATAATAACTCAAGTCTTCTTTTATCGAATAATTAACGGCTAAAGCAAGAATTCCGATCGTTTCTGGGGGCAAGGTGTTGTGCGTCATCCGCACTACCACGAAGGAAACATCGGACTTCGAGCACGCGGTAGCGTGGCTCCTGCATTACAACGCGACGCCGAACCAATGCGTAATTGGCTCGCAGAATGTAATATCCTAACCCTAACCTTTTCATTAAATATAATATACGCCTAAAGCCTCTGTCGAATGCCTAAGGCATGGAAAAATCGCGCGGGTCGTAACAACGCACTTCGGCGACTCGAATACGACCTCCACGTGGCCGCGATTTACGACCACAATGCAATCATCGGCGAAGGAGTGACTTACGACGGCAAGTACGAACTCCTCGTGCATGATCGCCTCTGGAGCGCCCTGCCAGCCTCATCCGTGCCCGTAGCAGCTTACCAAGGAAGCAGTTTTCGACCACATATCTCCCTCGAAGAGTATCTGCGTAGAGCAAACACCAAAAGGTAAGTGAGAATTATGCATTGAGTTTTATTTCCGGTTGCTTTCGCATTTTCCCACCAGGCATACGTTTACACCGGTGAAAGAGTATACGTATAAGAAAATTAGATGTAAACGAATATAAGTATACTCGTCGTGTTCCGGATTCTTTCGGTTACATCATTCGCTTTGTTCGCGTCGAGCGACCGCCGCATAGTCACATCACTCGACCGGAAAGGTTTTACGATCGACCCTTTTTTTTTGCCTCCCTTGCTACTTTCCCTTAAGGCATGCAGGGTTTTGAGCCGCTTTACCGTTGCGTATAGAAATATTCTAGTTTCGAAATATTATTTAACGTTGAATATTCGCCGCGTAATGTTAACACACGTTATTTGACGTAATGTGCCCGCCTTGTTTCCTCGAGCCACGAGACTCACGCACTCACCCAGCTGCCGTATACAAATATCGTATGAGTACGGTGCATTGCCTTACCACATTTGGATATCGATGCGTAGACGACACTACCGCCGAATCGTTCCCTAACAGTGCCGAATATCTGTGCTTTCGATACAAGGAAGAAATACCAAAAGGGACGCTTACGTATCGTCTGGAACTGGCCCACGCGTTCCAGTTTGGGTACACTTCCGTTCGGGATCATTGTGATAGCTGCCGTACCAGTCTCGTGATAGTCTGCGACATCGAGCTTTGCCCCGAATGTACCGAGGTTTTTATCGTATCTCTGGAAGTACTCAGGGAATTAGGTAACACCATAGAAAACATCTGCGGACGATATTACCTTGACGAGACGAATCCCGCTCCCAACGGCGGGAAATTTTATCGCGCCGGCTAACCAATTTTTCCGTTTCACTGATCCGCTCATGGTCAAATAATTACTCGACGTCAGTTTAATCGCAAGGTCAGCCGCGTAATTTGCTGAAATTCCTCGGGAGCGTTTTCAATAATTTGCCGCTGAGCTTATCGGAGGGGCCTCCGCGGTCTTGACGTAACAGTGGTAAGTGCGGATGACGCACAGCACCTTGCCTCCAGAAACGATCGGAATTCTTGCTTTAAACTCTTAAACCTTAAACTCCTAATTATGAAGCCTTAAACTCCTTAAACTCTTACGCCTTAAACTCTTAATTATGAATTAATCGATTAGTCAATATTGAACTTGCTATTAACACCTAGTTGCCTCGTGCCCTCGTGAACACTTCCGTTAGTAGACGCAGTGATGAACCGTATGAAAAAGCAAACACATGGTGATTCGAATTTTATATTATTATATTCAGGAGATTAATTAAAAGTTGCACGCGCGAAGCTGTATTCTAATGCGGATAAAAGCGGTGATGGAGCGTGCGAAAGAACGAACGGCGATTTGAATTTAATATTAATATATTTAAACAATTAACTAAAGGTTACACTCACGAAGCTTTACTCACTAATACGAGATAAACAATCAAAATCGCTTATTTAGAACTAAAAATTGTAGCGGAATATGAACTAGAAATAGAACGGAATACGAACTAGAAATTGAATAACTACGCAACTAGAACTTGAATTACGTACTAGAGATCGGAGCAAGACGCTTGCGATGTCAACTGTTCGACGACGCGCACAAGAGTGGACGAGTATGTATGAGTGAACGCGTTGTAGCGCGTGCTTGCGGAGGTGCTGTTGCGCAACGTGACGGTAGCGTGGGTACACTAACGCACGTGGCGTTGGCGGCGGCATAGATTATAGAGCTAGGCTAGATGCATATCTATGGCGGTCGTTGGTCGGCCAATCAGTGCATGGCTGACTGGAGATGATGCGCGTAACAGTAATGCGAGCTTTATTGTAGTAATAATCTTACAATTAATTAAATTAATATCGTTATCATTAACATGATCTTATTATTAATGCAGGTATTATATTTAGGTATGTTTAAGGAACATTATATTTATTATTATAATTTAAATATTTTTAAAGTATAATTATAAAGTATTTCGTGTATTATTTCGTGTATTATATCAAATATTGTTGTTTATAGTTAGTAAGGAAATTGATTAGGATAATCGAATACATGTGTTATTAAATGTTAATATTTATAATTATTGAAGAAGACGGTTAGAATAATATTACATCTATGTAGCATAATAATGGCGGGGTGCGCCATGTTAGGCAGAACGGCAGGAGAGCCAATGGCCGTTCTCGGTCGCTGGCGATGAATTATATTAAGGTGATATTACATGCGTGGAAGGGGAAAAAAATATAAATGGCGGCTCTCCGGACGTTATACATATATACAAATTACGTTTTTCTTAAGACGAAAGATTTTTCTAGATCTAATAGCAAACGAAACTATTAAAATTTGTTCCAGGACCGCTCGTGAGATCCGACAAAATAGTGCCAACGATAAGAAGGACGACGAACGTCTGAAGAGAATATGCTTGTCCTGACGAGAACGGAATGCGAATTTTATGATATGATACACAACTTAGATCGAAAGAAGGAAACTGATTATCTGTATATATGAGATACAAATCACGTTTTTTTCTTAAGATGAAAGGTTTTTCCAGATCTAATAGCTAACGAAATTATTAAAATTTGTTTCGGACCGCTCGTGGGTCCGACAAAATGGCGCCAACAATAAGAAGGATGATGAACGTCTGAAGGAATATGCTTGTCCCCGCGCTAATGGAAAAAGATTTTTGCGGTACGATACGCAGAACGTAGAAGGTAGAAATTTGTTACTTTGTATATATGGGATGTAAATCAAGTTTTTCTTACGACAAAAGGTTTCTTAATGTCTAATAGCTAGCGAAACTTAAAAATTTGTTTCGAGACCGCTCTGGATTCGATAAAGTGATATCTGCGACAAGAAAGATTAAAAAAAGAAGGGAGGGTGTGCGTCACGGCGGGGCCCGACCACGAACCGTCAAAACTCGTAATTATTTTGCGAAAAAATACCACCTCAGCCAGGAAGCGAATCTGGATCTCCTACTTACCGGGCAGGCATCTTATCCCTTCGACTACCGAGGCATGTGATGATATTTATCGTAAATAACATGTTTAAAATAACACGTCAATAATAAAATGATACACATATATATACGTATATTACAATATACATATATATTAGTTTCGTAAACTAAAAACGTTCGTGTACGTTTCGTTTTTTTTAAGTTAAAATTCAATCTTTATTCAAAAACAAACAAAAAATATTAATCAGCGAAATATTCCCCGTTTACATCAACAACCTTTTCCCATCTTTCGGGTAGCTTGCGAATTCCTTGATGATAGAAGCTCACAGGCTTCGAAGCGATAAAGTCATCAATGCATTTTCGTATCTCTTCAAATCTCACGAAATGTATATCAGAAAAAAAAATGATGCTGCAGCGATCAGAATAGATAGTAATCGGAAGGCGCCATGTCTGAGCTATACTCCGCGTGCGAGAAAAGTTCCCAGCCTAACGCAAAGATATGGTCCTGAGTCGCTTTCGCAACATGTGGTCGAGCATTGTCATGAAGCAAGATCACTTTACGACGTCCTTGGCCAGTAAATGATCTCTTTTCTTCTAATGCATTGCTCAAATTGGTCAATTGTTGTTGGTAGCGGTCTGCCGTGATAATTTCACCCGGTTGTAATCATTCGTAATACAATACACTTTTCCAATCCCACCAGATACAGAACAAAACTTTCTTAGTGTGGATGGACTTTGGTGTCGATGTTGAAGGTTGACCAGGGTCAACCCATGATTTTCTATATTTAGGGTTATCATAAAGAATCCACTTTTCATCGCCTGTAATGATTTAGTGCAGAAAATCTTTTTTCCGGAACTTTGAAAGCAAAGTGAGTACAGTGTCACGCCGACGATTTTTGTTGTCTTCGGACAATTCATGCGGAACCCATCTGCCTTCCTTCTGAACCTTTCCCACCGTATGTAAACGTACGGATATGATTTGCTGCGTAACGCCAAGCTGTTCGGCAAGCTCCTTTTCAGTTTGCGCAGAGTTTATATCCAGCAGTGCAATTCGTTCGTTTCAATTTTTTGAGGGCGTCCAGCACGCGGTTCATCCTCAAGACTGAAATCTCCTTGGTGAAATTTTTGATACTATCTTTTACATGTAGTAAGACTTACAGCGTTCTCTCCATATGCAGCACAAATCATTGCAGTGGCTTCAGCAGCATTTTTCTTCAGATGAAACGCGAAGTGGATGGAAAATCGAATATGTTTTTTTGTTATTGCCATCGTGAACACTACTGATTTTTGAGATTATATGCATCAAACGCCAAACCGTATGGCATTTTAGAAGGCCAAATGTCAACGCTTTAAAACCGCAAAAGGGCGGGAAGACATAAAATTTAAATTGTTATTTCGGTTGTATGAAATCTAAAGCTCAGAACTTTTTGTACACCTAATACATGTATTCTTTCGAATCCCCACGACCGATACTCCAGAGAGATGATGGTCTTATTTTCTCGATGAATGCAGGTCGGACTGCAACGGCGACACCCTCCAACGCCATTGGCAAATATACAAATAATCCTCCTGGAGCATGACAGGAGAGATTGCATCAAACATGGCTCGAGCCCTCGAATAAGAAGGGAGGGCATCTGAAGGGAATATACTTGACCTGACGAAAATGGAATGCGAAATAGGAAAACAGGAACGAACAGGTTCGCACTAGACGTTTTTCTAATGAACTCGGAGTTATATGAAACTCTTATTCTATAACAAACGCAATGTCTGAAAATTTTTTTAGATATTTCTAGCTCGAAGGTCGTAGCGCATTAATTTTAGGTTGGAGTGAAAAGAAAATAAGAGACAAAGACTGGAATTTAAGTTACAAAATCATTAAGTTTATTATTATATCGTTGTACATATTATACCAATTTATAAATAAAAGCTATAAATTACGATTTGAGAAAATAATACGAAGAATTTCATTAAATCTGAGAGAAGTTAATTCAAATATTATATCGAAATACATATCCAGAAATGTTAAATCGTTTATTTGCATACGTATTTTGCGCGCGATTTTGTGATAATTTCCTTTTAAACTGAGTTTTATAATATCACCTGTTGTAGCCCGAATTACTTTTTATATTATTTTTGCCATATTATATCTTATCACGATTCTCGAATCTCGGAATAGTCGATGCTACGGAAACGCTGGCCGGAAATGCAAGCATGCAAAAGCAAGTCCGCAAATTCCAAAGCGAAGCGCGAACGAGGAATTTGCGAGAGCGCGCCGTTTTAACCATATATATGGTCCGATTTAGAATTATAAGACGACACTACTAGAATACTATAAAAACGGTCGCTAAATCACCGAGAACGGGCAGTCACAATACGTAACAAGACAGTTGTACTTCATCACGGCCAATCGTCAGTAATAGCGACATTCACACGGACCATTGTTAAGAAGCCGTACCAATAAATCAGCTACTTAATGAAAGTGAATAATAATATTTGACCAGAAGAACCTTCCATCTACGATCCTGCTCGGAGTTCTAATTCCTAAAGCGAACCCGACTTTCCCTAATTACAATCTTGTAATTATTCAATCCGAGCTATAACATTTTGGTGGCAGCGGTGAAATTGTCGACATTATCCCCACGATTCATACAATCTGAAAGAATAATCGCTAACCGAGCAGAAATCGAGAGTAAATCCTAGCAGACAAAACGGGCAGAAAGAAAAAAAAACTTTTCTGGCAACTTTCATAAGACCTGCAGTACTAGCCCCAAAGCTGCAGGCAGAAAAGAAACTTTCTCAAATTACAAGACCTGTGAAAAACAGGCAGATGAAAAAGGCTCCGTCAGAAAATAACAAGCCTACAATCGAAAGAGTACGAAAAAGATAGCTGAGTGTCGACCTAGGACAACCTTACAGCTATCAGCGGCAGCAGAGCAGCGAGCTAAGATCGCCCAAACATCATACATCGATACTAGTTGATAAGGACACCCGGTAGAGCATCCAGCGAGCGCATATCAGCGACATCGAAGAAGACACCGACAACAACACGCGACAATGAAGCAGCATGAAGCTAGCAGCGATATATTGTAAATAAAAAAGTCGTATCGCAGTAAAAATTGTAAGCAAGCGATAGCAATAATGTCGGACGGCGAAATAAATAGAAACCGACCTCTTAGAAATATATTGTAGTTACACGGCGAGCCTATCACCTCGGTACATGTAGTCCAAGAAGTCGTACGCGATAGCGTGCGTCGAAATTTAGAAATGCGACATTCGGATGAGAGCTCATCTGAGCTGGTGCTCCATCCACACATACTTATCGAGCGAGTATTTCCGTTCAATGACGTTGACGAGAGCTTAATAGCCGGAATCAATGGATGAACACAGACGGCATCCCAGAACAAGAAGGAGGCTGCTGAAGGAGGCGAGAGCCAAAATTCACAACGGAGACAGTTCTCGCTAACATCTTACGATAGCATTTTCGATCCGGAAGAATATTACACGGCTCCGCACAATCTCGAGCATAAAAACATGGCAGAACGACAATTACGTATACCTCGTAGCGAAGAAACTAGGGAACCGGAGGTAACCCGCACAGAAATAGATGCGAAAATAGAACGTCTCAAAGCTTCGGCAGGCTCCTCACGCAGAAGGGTTGAGCAATCAAAACCGAACAATGAATCAATATTAGACGTGTTGCTAGAAGGAATTCGCGCGCTACAAGAACGCTACAAGAATAGGTCGACTAGAATTACGGTTTTCGACCAAAACCGATTCGCACAAGTACCTAATGAACAACTCCGTGGCGAGCCATTAGACATAACTTACGGACGAACACTCGAAGACATACGAAACCGATCCGAGACCGTAGCAGGATATCTACGATTACAAGAAGCTCGCGATATGATTCCGGAATTCGATGGAATCTCTCATAAGCTGCCGGAATTCTTAAGTACTGCATCATACGCTATGAAAAATACGAATCCGATGGAAGAAGGAACGCTACTGGAAGCAATACTGTGCATTAAACTAAAAGACAAAGCTATGACTGATTTTCAAACTCGAAATATATGCTCAATTAAAAAGAGAGCTAAAAGTTTGCTATTTTAGCAAGAAAAGTACTACACATTTGCAACTAGAGTTCAATACGTTGAAACAAAGATCCGGAGAATCGGCAAGAGCGTTTGGATTGCATACGGACAAACTAGCTATGGAGCTATACGAACATGACAGAAGATCGAAATAACACAAAGTAAATGAGCGATCTTGAAAACCATACAGCAGCAGGCTCTATGCAATTTTCAGCTCGGATTACTAGACGACATAAAATTATTGGTACGATCACAATATTATACAACGCTGCAAGACGCTATCGCTGACGCGAGCGCGGAAGAGAAATTTAAAGGACCAATGGAAAATTTTAGGCGAGCAAAAGCGAATACAGTACGCACATCCGCCCGCGAAAATAAAATATCACAATGCCAAAGATGCGGAAAAATCGGACATGTCGGACGAGATTGTCGAACTAATAGATACTCGAACCGATTTTCTTTACCCAGAGCCAAAAACTCATCGGCGTAAACGGGATGGAAAAATATTGCGTAAATTGTAAAAAGGCGGGACACGATAAAAAAGAATGCTGATCAAACCCAATGGATTAAAGAGAAACTAAGTAAGACGACCGAGACAAGAGAAAGAAACATGAGGACAAGTAAATACTACGATAAGAGCAAAAGAAAACGAAGACGCAGAATGACAATTGTCATGTTTTCTTTTGCTCTTAGTAAATCGGCAGATTGGAAAGATGTTAGATGACAGAATAATACACAGTACGAATTAATGGAATGCGCCATTAGTACCCAAAAAAGTGGATGCATCTGGGAAACAAAAACTACACATCGTAGTGAATTTTCGAAAATTAAACGATCTAACAATCGGAGATTCTTTTCCACTACCAAATATAACAGACATCCTAGATTAGCTGAGAAATGCAAAGTATTTTTCAACGTTAAATCTCGCATCCGGATACCATCAAATTCCAAATGAAGGAAGAACATAAAAATAAAATGGCTTTTTTTACACCGTATGGACACTATGAATTTAATAGAATGCCGTTCGGACTTAAAAACGCGCCCGCGACATTCCAACGGCTAATAAACTCGGTGTTAACCGGAATTCAAGGACTCAGATGTTCAGTTTATCTTGATAATAATATACGGTGCAACATTGAACGAACACAATAAACGAATGAAGTAATGCAACGATTGAAAGACCATCTCAAGTTGCAGCCGGATAAATGCGAGTTTCTCAGAAAAGAAGTTACTTATCTAGGACATATTATTACGGAAAATGGGATACAATCTGATCCCCATAAATTGCAAGCGGTAGAAAAATTTCCGACACCAAAAAAGGTGAAAGATATACAATTATTTTTAGGACTGACCGGATACTATCGAAAATTAATTCAAGATTTTTCGAAAATTGCCAAACCTCTAACAAAACTAACAAAAAAGGAGGAAAAATTTAATTGGAATATTGAGCAACAATACGCTTTCCAGACACTAAAAAAAAATTAATTACGGCGTCAATATTAAATTATCCAGATTTTACTAAAGAATTTTTAGTGACTACCAACGCATTCGATTACGCCATTGGAGCAATATTATCACAAGGGCGAATAGGTCAAGATCGACCAATAGTCTATGCCAGCAGAGTATTAAATAAAGCAGAACGAAATTATAATACGACTGAGAAAGAGCTTCTAGCGATAGTATGGGAAGTTAAATACTTCCGTCGGAAGTATTTAATTACTCCCCATACTATTCCGTATTTATACGGAACGAAATTTAAAATAATCACCGATCATCGACCATTAATTTAGCTATTCAGCGTTACAGACCCTGGATCTAGATTGATACGGTAGAAACTCAAGCTAGAAGAATATGATTACGAAATTATTCACAAGGCAGGCAAAGGGAATACAAACGCGGATGCACTAAATAGAAATCCAATCACTCTTGACTCACAGTTAAACACCGTCGCACACGAAGAGAAAAACGATGACGACGAAACAGAGGAAGAGATAAAACGAGAATATACTGCAGAAGAAAAGCAACAAATACTTTATGAATATCATGATGCGCCGACAGAGGGGCATCCAGGAGTCGCACGAACTCTGAACCGAATTAAATTATTACATAATTGGCGCGTATAACGCGCTACGTGAAGGATTATATTAACAAATGCAACCTCTGTCAGAAAAATAAACTAAACCAAAAAACCAAACTATCAATTATTGACACGCCGAAAAAACCGAAAAATATGCGCTTGATATAGTGGGACCATTACCTATTACGAACGCCGGAAACAAATATATCTTAACTTTTCAAGATAATTTAACGAAATTTAATAAAGCGATTCCGATAGAGAATCAAGAAGCAAATAACAAAAGTCTTTGTTACTAAAATAGTTGCCGAACACGGGATTCTCGAAAGGATTTTAACTGATCAAGGCACGAATTTCATGAGTGAAATATTTAAAAATACATGCAAGTTGTTGAAGATCGAGAAGATTCAAACAACAGCCTATCATCCCAAAAGTAATAGAGCATTAGAACGATCACACAGAACTTTGGCAGAATATCTTCGACATTACATAAATGAGAGCCAAACAGATTGGGACGAATGGCTACCCTACGCAATGTTTGTATAATACAACGCCATACACGGCGACGGGATTCACACCATTTGAATTAATTTACGGGCACTGAGCGGAACTACCGACAGCCCTAACCAAACCACCGAAGATAAGTTATTCGTATGACGATTACGTACAAGAATTACGAGAGAAGATCCGTGCAACGAAACAAGTAACGAGAGAATGTGTAAAGCAAGAAAAGATAAAATCGAAACAGTACTACGAAACAGTACCGAAACACGAGAATAAAAAATTTTCAAATAGGCGACCACGTTCTACTGTACGACGAGACAGTTAGACGAGGACGTTCAAAGAAATTAGAAGCGCAATGAATCGGACCGTACATAATTATCGAAAAACTGTCCGAAATAAATTACAAGATAAAAATGGGCCGCCGTACGATAACCGTGCATGCAAATCGAATGAAAGCATTCACGGAAAACTAAAACTAAATAAAAATACAAATAAAAAAGACTTATCAAAATAGGGTTCCAAGGAAGCGCCCTGAGAATATTCAATAAAATAAAACTGGCGCACTACCCAGAAATATATGACTATAAATGCATATTACGATAAAACAGATATCTACACGATCTTCCGATTTCCAGTAATCACTTTCCCGACATTCAAATTAATAAAACCGACCCAATTACCGTTTCCAATACGCGAACACGCGAATATCTTTTCATACGGGTAAATCACGCCTTAATAGCAACAGATAAAGAAAACCATTATTATATATTATTAGAAGAGCGTGAACTAAACACGTGCATACAAAACGATCAAACTTACATATGCGAACAAAATTTTCCCATCTATAATCATAGGTACGGACGCGTCATGCGAAGTGCAAATTTATATAAACGCACCCGAACAGCTCCAGAATTGTGAACAAGGACGTATAATTTCTGAAATCTTATGGCTAACGCTAACGGAACCACAAGCGTGACTATATTTCGCACAAGTAAACCAAAAAATAGAAATTCAATATGATAAGTCGGAAGTAAGAAAACTAGAGATAAATGGTATAGGTAAAGTAAAATTAAACGGCGATTGTAAACTAACGACGCCGAAAATAACAATAGTCACGCGACGATAGATCCGTTACGTACGAGCACATTTACCGGAATACAATCTAACGTTAATATCAAAAAACATCAAAAGTGCAAAACAACTCACAGAAAAAATAAAAACTGCGACCGATACTAAAAGACCCGTTAGAATTAACAAAATTAAGCACAAAAATAAACGAATTAAATAAGCAACTAGATGAGGAGCCGAACGTATTCCAAAACGTACATTTTACCTATTTTGTTAGTTTCAGCGGAATATTAATAATTATAATTAT
Source organism: Pogonomyrmex barbatus (assembly GCF_000187915.1). The sequence continues at coordinate 23,186 of NW_011933540.1, forward strand.
AATAGGAATAATAAGTGTAATCATAAGAAAAAAGAAAACAAAAAATGTAAATAAAAATAGCGAACTGCGCAGAAGAAACGAAAGTTCACGATTTTAAAATTTTATGTAAATGTATGTTGAAGAATTGTAATGCGAAAAACTCCGTTTTTTTTCCCCGACGAGGGAGGGATGTTGTAGCCCGAATTACTTCTTATATTATTTTTGCCATATTATATCTTATCCTCATGATCATTCTCGAATTTCGGAATAGCCGATGCTACGGAAACGCCGGTCGGAAATGCAAGCATGCAAAAGCAAGTCCACAAATTCCAAAGCGGAGCGCGAACGAGGAATTGCGAAAGCGTGCCGTTTTGACCATATATGGTCTGATTTAGAATTATAAAACGACACTACTAAAATACTATAAAAACGGTTGCTAAATCATCGAGAGCGGGCAGTCACAATACGTAACAAGACAGTTATATTTCGTTACGGTCAGTCGTTATCAATAATAGCAACATTCACATGAATCAATATCAAGATGCCGTATCGTAATAAATCAGCTACTTAACGAAAGTGAGTAATAATATTTAATCAAAAGAACCTTCCACCTACGATCCTGCTCGGAGTTCTAACTCCTAAGGCTCGGCGAACCCGACTTTCCCTAATTATAATCTTGTACAATCCGGGCTACAACACACTATCTATGTAACTTTTCGGAAGGTTTAATTCTATTTCTTTTATAAAATATTGCGTGCATTTGTTAACATTATCGGTCACGCTTTGTAAAGGTTTTAAGCACGCATCGACGCATTTCACAATATTTTCCAATCCATGAAAAGTACTCTTCTGCATCACAATTGCGACAGCAAAGGTTTTACGTCTCTTCGTCGGTGACTGCGAATCCATAGTCGTTCTTCGATATTGAATTTCGATATTTTTCATAGCAGTCTCTTCATTTTCTTTATACGTCAGTAATATAGACCGCGACCCATAAGAGGAGGTAAAATTGATCGCAACATTTTTGACAATGATAGGTTCTGGTCTCGATTTATTGTAGCGTTTAAATACTCACCGATAAGGCCTATGTTGTTTAGGAATTGTTGTCAGGAATCAGTGAAATAAATTCCTTCTGCATAATTACCGGTTAATTTAACCATTGACACGAAAACTCCTTCGTTTGTCGTTTGCAATCCAACGTGTATCCTTTTCGTGTGAAAGATGTTGAGTCCATATGTTGTCGAGAGCATCATATGGAACTTATCGTTTCATTCCTTACAATTTCCCTTCGGAATATCGTAGATATTCTGTACTTGCGCCTCTCGGAATCGGGAACATTGCTCGGCTCCGGAATATCGCGCTTCTCGGTATCGGGAACAGCTTTTCGACTCGTCATTGTTCCTGTTTTCTTCTCAAATGTAACTAATAATCACATTGAAATGAGAGGTAAAAGACTACTTCGGATTTATGAAGTTGAAATCTCGAAGGATGACACTCGAATGAACTGAGGGCTGACGAATTCGTCGAGCTCGTTAGCTTATCTACTAAGAAAAAAGAACTAGCGCGTGCAGATGGGACAAAAAGGAAAAATTTTTAAATTAAAAATTTTAAAAGATTTTTAAAAAAATTAAAAATTTTAAATTATAAAATTATAAAATCTTTTAAAGTTTAGATTTTCTAGACTTTTAAAACTTCTTCGCAAAATATTATTTAATAAACCTAGAAACTACAAAATAAAAAAGGAGGAGGTTAGAAGTGTTTCTTGAGTGGGGAGTTCGTTTTCTTTCAGCTATGTTTTAGCTCAGAGAATAGAAAAAGTGTAACCTGTATTAAGGAAAATTTTGATCTATCCAATGGCGCTGCATTTTTTTGCGTGCCATCTTCTTTTTGGAGTGTGCCGGTATTTTCAAAGTATAAATACCGCGCGGAATTATAGAAAAGATTTATTTTCGAGATTATACTTTCTCGTGAGTGACTTGGCCGGTTTTTACATTATTGCACCGATTCGTTCGCTGTCTGTAATATTCTAAAATAGTGAAAAAGTGAAAAAAATAATACTCTGTGAAAAATTAAGAAAATTTTTTATCGTGTGCGCGAATATCAACCTAACGATAAACGCAAGTGCTTATATTTTATTATTAACAAATGAAGAAACAAATTATATCACGTTTGCAAAATTCGTACCGGAATGCTCGAAAACCCTATTGAGCATTATGTTCAGATTAGGGCATTTCGAGGACAAAAGACTTTTAAATATTGTAAAAGAATATATAATTGACGCGGTGTGGAGAAGGATGATGGCGGACATATCGCTTTTTTTTACAACGAAGGAGCTAAATATTTATTTTTAAGGTAATTGAAATTAGAATAATAGAATGTAAGTATAAAAAATTCTAATTTAAATTTTTTAAACGAGAGATAATATCACGGTTGTACATCCGTACCAACGGGGATTGAGACGCCCCGCCGAAGACGAGGCGGAAGGAGTAAACGAGCGTGAGTAAAATAATAGAAAATTAATATAATTAAAAATCTAGATTTCTAAATTTTCAGATTTTTAAATTAAAATATCGAATTTTTAGGACGAGTGCGAATGCGGATAGACGCGCAGCCTGAGAAGAAGGGTATCCCAATGGTTGATCTAGTTTCAGGTTTCAGGTTCAGAAAATAGCAAATATTGCTTTTAAAATTAGCTCACTGTATATACACTGAATATCGAATTCAATTAATAAAAGCTTAATTTTGTTTCAAATGCGGAAGAAAATATCGATGATGAGGAGATGGCTGTGAGCGAAGCCGACACCGAAATTTACACACCGCGTGAATAATTATTTAAAATAATAAAAGTTATAAAACTAAGTATTAGCTAATTCTTGAAAAAAAGATAATAATAATAACAACGATGTTTCTTTTTTAGTACAAGCAAACGATTTGGATGAATCCGAATATGAGGAAGAAGAAAATGAAGGGAAAATGAAGAAGAACAAGAAGAAGATATAGATGAAGAAGAAGAAGAAGTTGATGAAGAAAGACAAGAAGATGGAGAAGGAGAAGAAGAAGATGACGATGACGATGACGAAGAAGAAGCCGATAACGAAGTTGAAGAAAATAAAAACTGGAGAAGAGCCTTCAAGCAAATGTGCGATGAGCTTTCAGAAGAAAAGATCGAGGTTTTCCATCAATGCGAAACACGGGCGGACTATTCTCCAGAAAATTAGGAAGGTAAATTTAATATTATTTATTTTAAATTTTAAAATAATTTATTCTTTCCGATAAATTTATAATTAAATATGAAATAATAGAAGGGCAAATGAGAATCAGCGCTGTTTGCAGTACGCAATTTATATTCCTTATTACAAATTGAAAAATATGACATAAGTTTCGACTCTAGTTTGAGTCATCCTCAGTGTATACAAAAATGAAAATTAAATAAAAATATAAAAATAAGGATAAGATGCCGTGTTCATCCGACGTGCTCACTAATTGATTTCGTTGACCCATTGAATTATGATTATCATTCTTAAAGAGATAGAGTAGTCTTTAAGGGTTGTCGATTATCGGATGGACACGGCTCACACATATCGAATAGAGCACGCACAGAAATGCACGGTTCGTACCAAGCAGCACACCAACAACGCGTCCGCATGCCTCGAGTTCAAGGCAGTGAACGCGGTGATTCAACAAGTCAACAGCTTGTCATCAAAACAAAGCTGAGGTTACAGCCTGCTCAAGACCGAAATGTATGCGTGGTGTAAGAATTCAGTATCCGACTGTGAATTCAAGCTATTATTCTGTCTCTTAATAAAAAGCATCTCTGAGATTAGTCATTTTTGCAATTTACGTCACAGTCTAATACTTTCACACCGTTCCAGTCAAATTCATGATCGCAATCTAATCTATGTTCAGTAACTGAATGTGTGTGCGTGTTCCTACGTATATGACTCTGGTGTTCATGCAATCTCGTTTTTAATTGTCTCATTGTTTGTCCGACATAGCACGCATCGCAGTTGCCGCAGCAGATCTTGTACACTACATTCCTTTTGGAATATGCTAGTAGAGCGTCCTTATGAACCCTGATCATGCCTCTTAGCTTGTTCATACTAAAGTACGCGGGTTTTGCATTAAAATCATCGACAATTTTTTTGAATTTAATCGCAATTTCCGGAACAAAGGTAAAGTAAACCATTTTGTTCCATGTGATTGCGCTGTTGCATTCGACATTTCTTGTATTTTATTTTCTTGCCTGAATAACATTTTTTAATCTCGAATGTTATCAAAGATAAAGCTGAGAGGATGTACATCAAGCTGAGAGAATGTTATCAAAGATAAAGTTAATCATTCAATAACAGAGTCTTAATCACTAAATTCAAGTTTTTTTGGTGGGGTTTCGGGTGGGACAATAAGAACTCTATCGACGAGTTCAGCAATAGTGCCTCTTTTTTGGGTGAGAGGGTGCTGGGAATGAAAATTGAGGTACCTTCTCGAGAATGTGGGTTTATGAAACCAATCAATCTCAATATTCTTATTAATAATCTTTAAGGTCAAGTTGAGAAAATTCAACTCGCTTCTCCCTCCCCCAGCAGTGAATTACAATCTAGGGTGGTACGAATTGAACCTTCCAAGCATCTCATCAATCAATCGGGAAGGAATGGCCATTGCAATGTCATCAACATATCTATAAAAAAAAGGCAAATGCGCCCTGACATCTTCAAGTACGCTCTCCTCCAAATCTCTTAATACTAAATCGGCTATGATCGGAGACAATGGGGAACCCATGGGTGTTCCAAAGGTTTGCTTGTAGATTACATTGTCAAACGTAAAAAAGATAGAATTTAGGACAAACGAGACTGCATTTAAAATTTCGTCCTTAGGGATGTCACAATTCTTCGAGATGTCTCCCCAGCGTTTTGCAATATTGTCGATTGATAGGTCAATAAGAATATTGGTGAACAAAGAGATCGCATCGAAAGACACAAGTGTATGGTCGTCATTCAATTGCATGCCAGACAACTCATTGGCTAGTTTAAAATTATTTTCTGAATGAAATCGAGCGTTTTTAACGGTTTCTCACCGCGGAAAATATCGCTATAATAATTTATAATTTTAATATTATAGTTTTGGTCGAGGTGAAAAACTGAGATACGACGGTCGTGCATTACTCGCCTACTTCGGAGGCGAACCTTTATACAATAAATATAATGTATCACGAGGATTCGCGTCGATCGCGGGATTATAACCCTATATTAAATTTAAGAGCTGCAACCGGTTCGCGTGGCGGTTACTGCGAAGCGTGCAACACGAGCTTTCGAAACGATAGGAGACATCGTTACGCGAAGAAATGTCCACGTTGTCACGCCTCGCCCCCGTGCGTAAATCACAATAGGAAATAATTAGGTGCGAAACGTGTAACCGTATCATTTACTATCGATGCACAAAGAAGATCCACAGATAAATGATCAAAATACTAAATAGGAACATAACAAACATTCAATTATAGCTATAAGCATGTGTAGCGAATAATTGCTCTGCCAGTGATGGCTACGCTAGAACTGCCTTGCCGAAGAAGGCAGGCTCGAGTCTCTGAAAGATCAGATAGGCAGGAGTAGGCAGGATAACTGAGTTCATGCCACAATTTTGTGTCCGACCGTCGCCAGCAACGTCTCGCGAAGTTCTGATTCGGCCACGTTTATTCTTGAACACAATCGCTAATTCTAGAACGTATCAAAGTCACAGGGTTAATAGAACAAAGGCGCGATATTTACAACGATTAAAAACTAATATCACAGAATAAAGAGATCGAAGACGTACAATGCCAGCAAGGGCATCGCGAACACGAGAACAGCGCGTGACAATATTATTTTCACGAAGCGTACAATGCCAGCAAGGGCACCGCGGACACGGAGAAACGTTCGAGAACTGAAACGCTAGAAACGAGAAATCACAAAGAATAAGGAGGGAAAGAACGCACTTGAAATGTATCGCTTGCAAGAGAAAAGCGGAGCGC
>NW_011933541.1:3192-33797 GCF_000187915.1 Pogonomyrmex barbatus
TACTCTCTACTCTCTCTCTCTACTCTACTCTCTCTCTCTCTCTCTCTCTCTCTCTCTCTCTCTCTCTCTCTCTCCTCCTCTCCTCCTCTCTCTCTCTCTCCTCCCTCTCCCTCTCCCTCTCTCTCTCCTTCTCCCTCTCCGTTATAGCGCCATAGACCGAGAGTAACTATGAGTGTTATCTAGCCGGGAGGTGTCGATTAGTAAACAGCGATGGGGATCAGCAGAGATAGGGCAGGTTTCACAGGATCTATAGGATCTACAGGATCATTCACGATAATGGGCAGTGGAAATAAAATATCAGGTATAAGTGGATCATCTAGTATTGAAGTAAAAATAGATTGGCTCATAAGAACTGTGAAAGAAATCAAAAATAAAAGTGCCTATAAGAAAAAACGATGATCGAAGAAGTTGTTCGAGAAGAATTGGGAAATATTAAACAAGAGCTGGAAGATTTGAAGAAGATTTGAGATTGAATGATTCAAGGAGTAGCAGATAGATCAACGGATGGAATGCAAAGAAGCTACAGTGAAGCGATTAAAGAGAAAAAGAAAGAAAACATTATAATTGTTAAGCCAAAGATGCAACAAGAGCGGGAAGCTACAAAAAAATCGATAAGGTGGATATTGACAGTATGGCAATAGGAATAACGAAATTAAAAAAGAAAGCAAAGGGACAGTAATTATGGGTTGTGAAACCGGTGAAAAAGTGGAAAAATTGAAGAAAGCAATGCAAGCCAAACTAGGTAATGATTACAAAATTGTAAAGTCACAACAAAAACTGAAAATAAAAATTGTTGTTAATAGATGAAGATGAGATAAAGTTAGACGATGATGAGCTTATAGCTACAATGAAAAAACAGAATAAAATGGGTGCGGAAAATGCGAATAGTGAAGAGAATAGTTAAAGAGAAGAAAAATAATAATAATAATGCGAAAAGAAGAGGAAACGTAGGATTAATAATAATGGAAACGGACGAAAAAATGCATAAGCTGATGTTGAAAAAAAACGAAGTTAAATATAGGATGGAAGAAATGTCCTATATTTAATCATGTTAATGTTAAAGAGATCCTAAAGCGAAAGACGAACTTCGACGGCCGTCCGTTAATGCCATCTAAACGGAATTAAAGAAATGTATGCCGATTATTACTAATGCATTATTTTTAAACAAGGAGAGATACCTATACACACACGCACACATGCACACATGCACGTACGCACGCACGCACGCACGCACACGTACATGCACATGCACATGCACACGCTACATATTAGATTTATATATGTAATTCTAGAAGGTGTGTGTGTGTGTGTGTGTGTGTGTGTGTGTGTGTGTGTGTGTGTGTGTGTGTGTGTGTGTGCATGTGTGTGTAAGTATCTCTCCAATTGTTTACAAATAATGCATTAGTAATAATCGGCATCGTTCGGGCATACATCTTTATTAGTAACGTCAAATAGATGCTTCTGATTATAATTTTTATCAATATCATCCAAATAGACGCTTCTGACATTGACGAAACACCATTGCACTAATTATAAGAATATAATTGTGAATAAAATAGTTATGAAAAGAGCGCTTTCTTTCGAACACGTAACTTCGTGTCATGCTCTATTTCGATTCTGACCATACCGCAACAGGCTCACGTGTGCGAGGCACGCACACAAAAGATGAGACACGTACATGTGCGCTCGGCGCTCGGCAACATTGGGTTGGCCAAAGAGAATAGAAATATCATTCTACTCTCTCACACCGAAGCGCCGTGAGTAGAGAATAGGAAATACCGTTGTATTCTCGCGTATGAGAAGCAAATAGAAATATTATCGTACTCTTTCGCGCAGTATGCGCCGTGCGATGATCCAGCGCTTTTGATTATCGTTCATTATTGCTAACGTAATATAGCGAAAGAATTAAAAAGAATAAACAGACATTAACAATGCATGAAGAGAAACGAAAAATTATATATAATTGTATATAATTTTATGTATAAAAATTATAGTTGTGTAATAAATAAAAATGTCTATGAAATTATTTTCTCTGTATAAATGTATAATATATGTTTCGAAAATCTTTAAGAAATTCACAATTTTGAGTAATTACTTACAAATTCGACAAGACATTTATTGAATGATAAATGAAATAATCAAATTATATTATTTCTTCTTTCTTTCTCCTTTTCGTTTAATATAAAAATAAGCGTATCTTGTTGAATTTGTAATTAATTATCTGAAATATAATAAATTTTCCATTTTTAAGAGTCGGAATATATACAATAAGATTGTAATAAGAAAATAATTTCGTATTTATTCTCACTCATTTATTAAACTCTTCAGTTATTATAGTTTTATAAAATTATGTAACAGGTCATTATGAGTATGATAAGTAAAGCATATAACAATTTTTGAATTTTTTCATACATTATTTTCATATCTGCTTACTCTTTTTAATTCATACTATATATATCAACAATAATGAGCGGTGATCAGGTAACGCCGAAGACGCTCGACGACCACACAGTGCATGAAGCACGAAAGAGTATGATAATATTTCTATTTCCTTCTCATACGCATCGAGAGCGCGAGAGAATACAATATTCGATATTCCTATTCTGTACTCATAGCGCATCGGTGCAGCGCCGTGATTTTTTGGTAGATGGTGTTGCAATCTGATTCTGATGAAAGACAAGGATGAGTACACGAAAAGAAAGACCGATGATGTCGTCGAAATGAGAAATAATTACGCATACTGTTGATGCTTAGATCTTTTTTGTTAAGCTTTTGATTGTAATTTTACAAGCTCGATATTGTCCTTTAAACTAATCCGAAGTGTGAAACTGTATCATTGTGTACATACAAAGCTGCAAAACTTTTATATTCATCGAAATAAGACATCATGTTTCTCTCTTGCATAACGTGTAAGGGATGAAAAAATGGACCAATCAGAGTCCTTTATTCTCATTCGTCGAAATGAGAAATGATTATACGCATACTGTTGATGCATAGATTTTTTTGTTTAAGCTTCGGATTGTAATTTTACAAGCTCAGTATTTGTTTCTTTTAAAGTTAATTACAAACTGCGGAACTATATCTATTTTATTTCATACGAGACTAATAAAACATATATATATATATATATATATAATATAATAGGAATTTATATATATATATATTTAAAGTAAAAACACAAATTATGTTGACAGTTTTTATTGAAAATACTGACAGGATTATCGACACATCACAGCTAGCATCTTTGAATTGGCTTTACAGATTACAAAATCTTTTTGTATAATTGAAACATAGCACAAAAAAGAAGTGCGGGTCGATTTCGATAAAAAATTAAATTCACTTTATTCTAGCAAGCAAGTTTATTGAACATTTTATCGATCCCATAGATTGTTTGTCTTTATCTTTCCTCTGCAACGCCATCTATTGCAAGATCTATCAACTACAATTACTGCTCTACTTATCATTTTATATCTGCGCCAAGCATATGTATACGCGTAAAATCATACAATCTGTTCAAGTCTCAAACTTTTTTTCTAAGCTTTCAATCATAAATCCAAAAATATAATATTATTTATTCATCTAGTCCGAAGTGCGGAACGTACTCATTTTGTATATATGAGCTGTAGAATTTTTATATTAAGGAAACGAAAATTTGATGTAACAGCTATACAAGTTAAAATTACGTGAATTTTTTTAACTTTTTTCTTATTTATTTGTTAAATCAATCGTCCTGCATATTCTTTTTGTGCGTATTTTAATTGCCTGAAAGGATTTTGCAATCTGTCAAACCAATAAACAGTTCTTTGGTGCACTGTAATGTGTCGGTAATTCCCGTCACTTTAGAATCCTCTTAAAAGATGTTTCAAATGTTGGGGATATTATCATATTGCAAAAAATTGTACAAGAGACGAAACACGTCATAAATGTGCAGGAAATCATAATTCGATGGAACGGCAACAAAAAAGAAATGTGTAAATTATATGTTTATATTCGAACATACAATCTAAAAAATGATGAACATGATGCCCTTTGTACGGAATATCCGACTTTTAAGAGAGCGATACAGGAGGAGAAGAGGAGAGCTGGCTGGGAAGACGCTAAATAGCAACTACGGAAAGAAGCGAAGCTAATACTATATATGAATGCGCAAAGTTTAATAGCGCATAGAAATGAGATGCAGCATCAGATTTTGATGAAATTAATTATTCTGCGTTAACACTATCCGAAAGATTAACTGAAGAAATCGAAGACAATGAAATGAATATGTCATTGTAATATAATTAGATGTAATGCTGAGAAACACAGGAAGATTAGTTTTATATATAAAAGACGATATGAAATATGAATTAGTATTAGCGAGAAAATTAGAATCGAACTGTTGTGTTGCGGTAGAAGTTAAAGAAAAAAATGTATAAAGGAATAATAATGGTAATATTATTTACCGAGCGCATCGCATGGAGAATTTTTGAGATTTTAAGAAGACACAGTAGAGGAGTTAATAAAAGGAAAATGCATGGTAATAGGAGACTTTAATCTTATAATGGATTCGTTATATGCGAACAAGCTGCAAATGACAATGTTAAATTTAGATATGAAACAATACGTTAACAAACCGACGAGAATTACGAAAGATAGTCAGACAATTATAGATTTAATTTTCGCTAATAATAATAAAATAACAGTACAGGTAATTCATGAACTTAAAATTACAGATCACACGTGTCTAAAAGTTGAGTTGAGTGCGAGTAAAGTTGAAAATAAAAGTTGAAACAAAATACAGGGAATTTAGTGCTAGGAATTATAAAGAATTCGATGCAAATGAATTTAGATTAGTGGAAGGTAAAGTACAAAAAAATCAAAATAAGAATGTTAGTGAAAGAGCGAAAAAACTTGTCGATAGTATAATAGATGTAAGGCGTCGAAAAAATAATTTAGATCACAGATATTCGAAATTTGTAAGATATTCAAATATCTATCAGATATTCGAAATTTGTAAAAGTATCTCCTGGTTGTTATTGATCTCCATCGAATCTTCCTTCTTCAAAAGACAAGAATTAAATACAAAAAAATGTTGGTTTTTAGTCATAAATAGAATTGACAATAAAATATAACACTTAATAAAAGTGTCAGAGAGAATAAGATCAAGTAAAATTAACGACGTAACTACTTCGCAAAAAAGTCAAGTGCTAACGTCAATTCCTCTTCTCCCTCTGATCCCTACTCTACAAATTTCCTCTAAACTTTTTTCCCTTCTTCTTCTAATAGTTCACAAAATATTAATATGTTCTAGAAATTTCAACTTCTGGTTTCAATAAAACTCATAACAAGTAGTTTTTCAATTTCAAGTAATACACAGATTCCAGACGATGTCTCTTTACTTTTACAACTAGGACACGGTTTTAATTTATCTGTTACTGATGCAAAAAAAAGAAACCACGATTCAGTTCATTAAAAACATTGAAAAGAACATATACAAACTACCTGATGAAATGTACAGTGCCCATGGCTACAGTCCTTCCAGAGACAAGATCCAAGCTTGATCCTTGACTTGCCCAAACCTCGCCAAAACTACAATTTCCGATTTTCGGCGATTCTTAGGCATGCTCAATTATTACCGCCTATATTACTACATTCCTCGAGTCGCTTGTCTGCAGATCCCTCTCTGCGCCTTCCTGCAAAATGCAAAGAAAAAAAATAAGTGAGAAGTTCGCCGGAAGCGAAAGAGGCCTTCTCCGCTTGCAAAGAAATCCTTTCGCAGGCCACAAGGTTAATCTACCTCTTAGTCGACGCTTCTCTCTCCCTCTCCACTGACGCATCGAATTCGGCAATCAGCGCTTCACTTGACCAGCTGGTCGATAATATCTGAAGACTTCTCGGGTTCTTTTTCCAAAAAACTCATGCCTGCGGAAACAAAATATAGTGTTTACGACCGAGAACTTCTAGCGGTGTTTGCAGCCTTAAAGTTCTTTAAGCATATCTTTGAGGGTCGTGAGTTTGTTATTCGCACTGACTACAAGCCACTTATTTTTACTTTTTCGCGGAAGGCAAACAAGGCATCGGCTCGTCAGGAGAGACAACTCTACTTCATCTCTCAATTCAATGCTTCGATCATTCATCCCAGTGGAGAGGAAAATGTGGTAGCCAACACTCTATCGCGTGCAATGCAGTAAATACCATCACCATGTCGGCTGTCTTGGATGCTGTCTCCATCTGTGAAGCGCGGGAACAGGATGACGAGCTCGACCGGCTATCTTCGTCCTTGCTCTCCTTGCAGCGCTTGGTCATTGACGGACATCGCATCCTGTGCAATCTCCTGCGGCTGCATCAGGCTCTACATCCCTGCAACTCTTTGCAGAAAGGCCTTCGAAGTGGTATATGGCCTCTCCCATCCAAGCGGTCGCGCTATGTCGAAATTGCTCTGCCGAAAATACATCTGGCCTGGCATCCGCAGGGACGCACTTAAGTGGGCAAGAGAATGCAATGCCAGCGGCCAAAATCTCCAGGCACATTCAGCCGGCGCCCAAGGCTATCGACGTCCCAGATAGTCGCTTCAATTATATCCACTTGGATATCATCGTCCTGCCCCAAATAACTCCATTATCGTTATTGCCTAACAATGATAGACCGTTTCTCCAGGTGACCGGTTACAGTTCCTCTTACGGACATACAGGCAGATACCATAGCAGCCCTGTTCGACAATTGGATTGCTCAATTTGGCACATCGTTGACAATCACAACTGATAGGGGGACTCACTTCGAGTTTGCCTTATTCGCCTCCTTGTCTAACCTCATCGGTGCCAATAGGATTAGGACAACGCCTTACCATTGGCGCAGTCCAATGGGCTCGTCGAGAGATGCCATCGCACCTTGAAGGCCGCCCTTGTGTGCAAGCCACACATTCTATGGCCGACTCTCCTTTCATCAGTTTTATTTAGTCTCCGAACAGCATTCAGAGAGGATCTGAGTGCTTCCTCCGCAGAACTTCTCTTTGGCACTACCCTTCGGTTGTCTGGGCAGTTTTTCACGACGAGTGATGTCTCCCCTGATTCACACTCCTTCTTGGAAAATCTCCATAACCACTTCCGTCTCCTGCAACCAATGCCTACGTCCAACCATTCGAAACCTCGAATATTTGTTTACAAGGATAATTCGTGTACTCCCGTTTTCAGAAGGCTTGATCAGACGACCACTGGAACCCCCTTACTCGGAACCGCACGAAATGATAAGACGTCTCTCTGACAGAGTCTTCGTGATTAATGTCCACGGAGAACACAAGACTCGATTAATCAATTTAAATCAGCATTCCTGGCGGAAGACAATTTGTCGCAGAGTTCTCCGCAGCGTTCAATCACCGAGCACGACAACGCGACTCAGTTAATGGCTCTACAGTCTCTAAATACATATGTCGTCGACGGCACCTTCGGCAGCTTTACTGCCTTCGATCACGCAACGAGTAAGGAGAATCAAGCTCCTTCTCGCTCCCTTCGCCCACGGTCATTGGGAAGGGAGTCCCTGTAGCGGCGCTGCCTATCCCGCCTTCACGACAGCACAAGCAGCAGATAGTTCCGAGGCTGGACCCGGACGAGGTCGCCTCGATCGCGCCTGCATGCTGATGCATTGCGGAACGCTCTCTCTCCGTTCAGAGCCGGCGACTAGAACGGACGCGACCTTTTTGTTCCGACAAGTTTCTTTTTTTCTCTGTGATATTTTAATAAGGTTAAAAGAGTGGTATTCATTAATAGTAGTGTGAGTAACTGTGTTGTGACTTCTCCAGCGATTTTTCTTGCCTGAATTCCCCGTTACTCCACACACTATTTTCACCAAAAAAATTCACCAAAAAATTCATCAAAAATAATTCTAATAATCCTAATAAAACGTATTTGTCACGAGAGCTAACAAGGGAAATGTTACAATTATACTCGAAATGAATATATAGGAAAAGTAAAAGAAATGCTCTCTGACACAGACACTTATCAAAAAATTAATACTAATCCGATTAAAAAATTGAATAATGAGATTCGGACTTTGTTAATACATTGGATCAGGAAGGAGTATGTGGACGTCGACACATACAGGAGATTACTTGCAACAGATGGGATTTTGCCCAGAGCTTACCACCGAAGATTCACAAACGGGGATATCTATTCAGGATAATTGTATCCTGTATAAACAACCCTCTATATCCTTTAACTGCATTTTTACATGGTGCCATTGAGAGTGCTATTCCAAAAAATTTTAATTATATTGGCAACAGCTTCCATTTAGTCAACAACAAGCTTGATGGAGTGTTACTGAATGCTGAGCACAAAGTGATTTCATTGTGGTTTCTCTCTTTATGAACGTCCCCACAGACTTATTGTTAAGGAGCATCATTAAACGATGGAGCCACATCTCAAACAACATCTTGATTCTACAAGATGAATTTCTGAACAATAAAATTAGTTTTAAATTCAACATACTTTACTTCCAATGGCAAAGTTTATAAGCAGATCTTTGAAACATCTATGGGATCACTGTTATCATAATAGCAGATATTGTTTTGCAAGATATCAAGGAGACTGCCGTCGATCGAATATCTGCTGTTTTCCCCTTTACTTTAGATATGTGGATGACATTCTTTTGGCAACTTTTGGCAGCTAGGATGTTAAATGATATCTTAGTAACCTTCAATTCGTTTCATGAAAGATTGAAATTCACTATGGAGGCATGGACAATCGGATTGGCTTCCTGGATATTACACTAACTAATGATCGGGGATGCGTTATGTTTGATCTTTACAAAAAACTCACTTTTTCAGGCAGATATCTGAATTTCTATTCGAACTATCCTTTGCAGCACAAAAAAAGCGTTATTTTGGACATTATTGATAGGATTTTATTTCTGTCTAACAGTCATGAAAAAAATATAAATGATGCTATCAATATATTATTAAATAATAACTATCCATTAGAATTTAATCTATCGACCATAAAAAACCGTATTAAAAATATATCTCATAGTGCTGTCAGAAATGAATCGGATGAAAGTTTAGATTCAACACTTATTAGGTGTACAAAAAAGTTCTGAGCTTTAGATTTCATACAATCGAAATAACAATTTAAATTTTATATATCTTCCCGCCTTTTTGCGGTTTTAAAGCGTTGACATTTGGCCTTCTAAAATGCTATACGGTTTGGCGTTTGATGCACATAACCTCAAAAATCAGTAGTATTCACGATGGCAATAACAAAAGAGCATATTCGATTTTCCATCCACTTCGCGTTTCATCTGAAGAAAAATGCCGCTGAAGCTACTGCAATGATTTGTGCTGCATATGGAGAGAACGCTGTAAGTTATACTACATGTAAAAGATAGTATCAAAAATTTCACCAAAGAGATTTCAGTTTTGAAGATAAACCGCGTGCTGGACGCCCTCAAAAGATTGAAACGGACGAATTGCAAGCACTGCTGAATATAAACTTTGCGCAAACTGAAAAGGAGCTTGCAGAACAGCTTGGCGTTACGCAGCAAACCATTTCCGTACGTTTACATACAATGGGACAGGTTCAGAAGGAAGGCAGATAGGTTGTCCGAAGACAACAAAAATCGTCGGCGTGACACCACTCACTTTGCTTTCAAAGTTCCGGAAAAAAGATTTTCTGCACAAAATCATTACAGGCGATGAAAGTGGATTCTTTATGATAATCCTAAACAAAAATCATGGATGACCCTGGTCAACCTTCGACATCGACGCCAAAGCCCAATATCCACGCCAAGAAGATTTTGCTCTGTATCTGGTGGGATTGGCAAGGTATGTTGTATTACGAGTTGTTACAATCGAGTGAAAGAATCACGACAGACCACTATCAACAACAATTGACCAATTTGAGCGATGCATTAGAAGAAAAGAGGCCATTTACTGGCCAAGGACGTCGTAAAGTGATCTTGCTTCATGACAATGCTCGACCACATGTTGCGAAAGCGACTCAGGACCATATCTTTGCGTTAGGCTGGGAACTTCTCCCGCACGGCGTATAGCCCAGACATGGCGCCTTCCGATTACTACCTATTCCGGTCGCTGCAGCATTATTTGGCTGATACACATTTTGTGAGATTTGAAGAGAAACGAAAATGCATTGATGACTTTATCGCTTCGAAGCCAGTGAGCTTCTATCGTCAAGGAATTCGCAAGTTACACGAAAGATGGCAAAAGGTCGTTGATGCAAACGGGGAATATTTCGCTGATTAATATTTTTTTGTTTGTTTTTGAATAAAGATTGAATTTTACAAAAAAAGGCTCAGAACTTTTTTGTACACTTAATAATAAAAAAAAATATTTTACTGTCCCGTATGAAAAAGGCATCTCCGAGAAATTCAAAAAAATTACGAACAAATGTGGCTTTATTTTGTCTTACTCCACTTTGAATTCTCTGGGACAGTACATAAAAACAGGCAATGTTTGGAGTTAGCAATGATTCACGTTGTAATGTTGTCTATAAGATTGATTGTCGGGATTGCGAGCTATGTTGGCCAAACTAAACGGCAATTAGGAACTAGAAAGAACATATGAAAGACATAAAAAAGAATGAAAGTTTCTCTTCCGTAATTTCTATTCATTGTCTCGAAGAGAATCATGAATAACTGGGAAATTAAAATCTTTGATAATGAATCTGCTTATAATAAAAGTATTGTATCTGGAATGATACATATCAAAAAACAGCATCGTAGTCTCAACAAGCAAAGCGATACTGATCTCTTGCCTGAAAACTATTTGCTAGTTTTAATGGGAAAATGCTATTTTCCCATTAATTTCACCTATCCATTCTTTCCTTAACGCCTCCATTCCTGATTTCCTTCTTTGCTATCATTTTATCGTTACCTCCTTCCACTATTTCTTTTTTCCTTTTTCTTTATTCCATGACGATTTTATATGGTCTTCGCAATTATAAACGATTTTCTTTATAAAATGTTCAAGCTTGTTGATGTGTTTGCTCATAGGTACTTTTTTTCTAATTAATTTTATCTTCAAATTATTATTACCGATTTACTTTAATTACACTTAAAATCCATTAGAACTTTAATTAAAAAAAATTTTAATTTATTTTATTTAACAATCATAACTCAATTTTATAACTTAGACTTTTCAATTTACATGACTATATAATATCCAATTATATTACAATTTAATTTTACGATTTGACATTCTAATTTACATGACTATATAATTTACATGACTATATCTGGTTTTTTAACGAATATATTTAATTATTGAAATGTACAAAATCCTCTAGAATTGATTTGTTAACACGCACTATTTGTAATCGCAATTCTGAAGAGTGAGTACCGAACTTATCGATCAATACAGCTTTCTCTATACACTAACTGGATGATGTAATAATGTAATTGCAATAACGGATTCGTACTACAATTAAGGATTTATTTGCTGTTCAAAAATTGTCACTGAAGATGACCTGACACAAGTCGAAATGTTTATTTCACAATAAACAACAACCTAGCAAGATGATCCAGCTCGGTTTTTATATCCCTTGTTTTTACATTATCAAAAAATTTAGAATTCCGAAAGTATGGAATGGGAAAAAGTAGTATTCTGATGAAATAAGAGGAGCAACGGATAAAAAGGATAAAGCATATAGAAAAGTATTGTATGATGATACAGAACAAAATTGATCGCAGTTTGAAATTGAAAAAAATGCAGTAGTAAAATTAATTAGGGAAAAGAAGAAAGAGTATTATGAAAATGTGATAGATCTTAATAAAGAAAATCCCACGACTATGTGGAAAACCTTAAAAGAAATAATTAGAGACGAGTCAATAGGTGTGAAGGAAATAGAAAATATAGACTTTGAGATTATAGGTAACACTGAGAAGTGCGAGTTAACGGATAAATTTAATTTATATTATATCAATAGTATTGTTACGTCCGGGGGACTTTACGAATTCTTCTCTTTCGGAGAAAGATAACGGCTGCTAATCGGGAAACGAAGCGCCTCGAATGATCTAGAAGGATCCTAAACAAATATACAAAAATTCCTCTTGAGACACGTTTCACTATCAAAAAAATAATTCTTTGTGAAAGACAGCTTTGTCGGCGCCGAAAAATTTATAACATACTAATAAAATTCGAAATATTAACAAAATCAAACTCTTGACGGATGAGAAGCGCGTCGGATTGTTCGAGGGCGACATTTCCCAAACTGGTGGGGAAACTAAGAAAACGCCAATCAAGAAAAAGCGATTAATGGCCGTTGGCGAGCACACCAATGAATAATTGAGGGTGTGGAATGGCGGATGGAATTTTCATTAACTAATTCTGTCATTCACTAGAAAATCCGGAAACATAAAAACAACCACGATCCACAGAACACCGTTCCCCTCCTTCCTTGCAATGTTTCTAAACTATCATTCGACAGCCAACGCGGAAATTCATCACGCCCTCAGATATTCTCACCCTTCCGGAACTTTTTATAAACCGCGACTTGGAGCGGATCGCTCTTTCTTCTCTTCGCTCTACATCAAGGACGGGACCATTCAAGCTACTACTGAAAATTTTCTAACTAGAGTCTGTGCGCGAACTTCATTTTTTCATGTGATTCGCGATCCAACCAAGACACCACAGCTCTTGCCTACCATCTGCGCCCCACAGCAAAAGTAAGTCCACCCTTATTGTTCTTTTCCGCGGTTGACTGGCTGTTTGGTTCGCGATTTTGACTTAACTGTTTCTTTAAATCACTTCAACATTCCAAATTGGCAAGCCGCCGATTGATTCGGTGAAGCTACCCAACTACGATTTTTCAATTCTTTCATCTTTCTCAGCTTACTCACTCTCTCTCACCAACTCTTAAATTTATCATAGTGAACCAAACGAAAGCCATTCCGAACAAGCAAACGAAGCGGGCATTGCGACACCGTCGGAAGAACAAACGAATTCGTCGCGAAATCGAACACGTCGAAGAACTCGCGGAGCGATTAATCGAGATAGAACCAAGACTCGCTAACATCTCTTTGCAAGAATACGCCACCGCTCCGCGACTGAATTTGAACAGCGGTGTACTCCAGAGAAATTCGACGTGGAGAAATTCTATCATCTTGTCCGCCAATTCCCTCGCTCTCCCACTTATCCAGTTAGTTCAAAATAACACCCAGAACCTTTTATTAGGTGTACAAAAAAATTCTGAGCTTTTTTTGTAAAATTAAATCTTTATTCAAAAACAAACAAAAAAATATTAATCAGCGAAATTTTCCTCGTTTGTATCAACGACCTTTTGCCATCTTTCGGATAGCTTGCGAATTCCTTGACGATAGAAACTCACCGGCTTCGAAGCGATAAAGTCGTGAATGCATTTTCGTATCTTCAAATCTCACGAAATGTGTATCAGCCAAATGATGCTGCAGTGACCAGAATAGATAGTAATCGGAAGGCGCCATGTCTGGGCTATACGCCGCGTGCGGGAGAAGTTCCCAGCCTAACGCAAAGATATGGTCCTAAGTCGCTTTCGCAACATGTAGTCGAGCATTGTCATGAAGCAAGATCACTTTACGACGTCCTTGGCCAGTAAATGGCCTCTTTTCTTCTAATGCATCGCTCAAATTGGTCAATTGTTGTTGATAGCGGTCTGCCGTGATTGCTTCACCCGGTTGTAACAATTCGTAATATAACACACCTTTCCAATCCTACCAGATCCAATCCCACAGAGCACGCCTTCTTGGCGTGGATATTGGGCTTTGGCGTCGATATCGAAGGTTGACCAGGGTCAACCCATGATTTTTGTTTAAGATTATCATAAAGAATCCACTCTTCATCGCCTGTAATGATTTTGTGCAGAAAATCTTTTTTCCGGAACTTTGAAAGCAAAGTGAGTGGTGTCGCCGACGATTTTTGTTGTCTTCGGACAACCCATCTGCCTTCCTTCTGAACCTGTCCCATTGTATGTAAACGTACGGAAATGGTTTGCTGCGTAACGCCAAGCTGTTCTGCAAGCTCCTTTTCAGTTTACGCAGAGTTTATATCCAGCAGTGTTTGCAATTCGTCCGTTTCAATCTTTTGAAGGCGTCCAGCACGCTGTTTATCTTCAAGACTGAAATCTCCTTGGCGAAATTTTTGATACCATCTTTTACATGTAGTATGACTTACAGCATTCTCTCCATATGCAGCACAAATCATTGCAGTGACTTCAGCGGCATTTTTCTTCAGATGAAACGCGAAGTGGATGGAAAATCGAATATGCTCTTTTGTTATTGCATCGTGAACATTACTGATTTTTGATGTTATGTGCATCAAACGCCAAACCGTATAGCATTTTAGAAGGCCAAATGTCAACGCTTTAAAACCGCAAAAAGGCGGGAAGATATATAAAATTTAAATTGTTATTTCGATTGTATGAAATCTAAAGCTCAGAACTTTTTTGTACACCTAATAAATAGATGTAAAAGAAAAGAGGAACAAAAAATGTTATTATATGATGAGATTAAAATGTACAATAACTTACCAAATGAGATAAAAAAGGAAGAAAGACTGCATAGCTTCAAGAAAGCACTAGTGCCATACATTAGGAGTAGAAAGGGGTAATAGAATAGTAAAAGTATCAATAGATGGGTAAATATAGGTAGTTTTAAGCAATACTTTAATTTCTAAATAATGCAATTGTAGCTAAAACTAATAAAAGCCAATCTCTCTCTCTCTCTCTCTCTCTCTCTCCCTCCTTCTCCCTCTTCCAGCTTTCTCAACCAATCCTCCCCCTTACCTCCCTCTAAGACTATCCCTACCATCTCCTGTCAACTATCCTCCGCTCCCCATTTGCCATACTCCTTCCATGTGTACCATATGTACTCCCACGTCTCCACTTCTCTCTCGCACACCCTACATAACATTTCCTCTTTCCTTCCTCAATAAATCCCCTCTCTAACTCCCTTTTCCAGCTTAAATCTTGCTAACCTCATTCGACTTTTCGTCCATCCCTTTTTTAGATACTCTAGGATACCGCTTCCCTTCATCCTCCCGTACCATTTATTATACCTTGACCTCTCCTCCCTATCCTTCTCCTCCAACATAGCAAAATTTAGAACTCCCTCCCCTCTTGCCACCTCCAACCTGCCCAAGTCCATCCCTTTTTCCCGGAAAAATTCCTTCCTCTCCCTCTCCCAGTCCGACAACCTCGTCCTTCCCCTCATCTCTTCCCAGCACTTTCTTGCCACCTCACTTCCCCTCCCCCTCGGTTAACCTCTCTTCGAAACCTTATGCCCTTCTCCCCGCCCTAACCCTCAGTTTACACCCTCTATAATTTCTCCTTTATCATATACGCCGGCGTCTTTCACTCCACCCTCAACAACAATCTCATATATTTCTTCTTTATTTTCTCGATTCCTTCCCTCTTCCTCCAACCCCAAACCTCTACTCCATACATCATCGTCCACACCAACGCATCGAAAAACCAAACCCTCTTTGAGATACTATCTACCACTTTATCAAGACCAAAGTGGCTCAAATCGTCATGACAAGTGCGAATAATATTATTCTCCATGACGGCGGGTACGTAAAATAGTAACTTCTTATTTTTACATTTACGGTAAACCAACTCAGCGCACAACTTGTAAAACTTATCCTCTTGTTGTTCTAACTTGATACGAATCTTCTATTTCACTATCTGCGTCTTGTTTAATAGCAAATATTCGCTCAAAAATATTAACTTCAATTACCATTACATCATGACATCGACTCAAAGCATCGACATGACTCGTTCACTTACTGGCGCGATGTTCTATTTGATAATTATATTGCTGCAAGAACATAGCCCACCGAGAAATACGCAGGCTATAGTTTGCTTATTCAACGTCAGAAAACTGTTGCAATCGGTGATAATCTTGAACTGAATGCCGAACAAATAGATATGGAATCTTTTCAAGCATAAACCATGGTCAGGCATTCCAGTTCGAAACTGTGATATCGCAATTCTGACGGAGTTGTTCTCTGACTAAAATAAAATACGGGTTTCCAAATTCCATTGGCTTGTTTTTGCCTCAATATTGCGCCGAATCCGTTAGCACTAGCGTCACAGTGCAACTCAGTATCTAATTTCAGAGAGTATATTGCCAATACCGGTTGTTTAATTAAAGCTTTTTTCAACGACTCGACTAATTCATATTCAGCTCGATCAAACTCCGATCCCCTCTTTTTATCAAGTCATACAATGATTTAGTCCTAGCAAAATTTGATATAAAACGTCTATAATAACTCACTAAGCAGACAAATCGGTGCAGCTCCGTCGCACCGTGGAATTGGGTAATTAACAACTGCCTCAACGTTAGTTGTTTCCGGACGTATACTTTTCTCGTCAATTGAATAGCCCAAATAAATGATTTCAGAACGCAAGAAATAATACTTGTCATATCGGAATTCTAACCGATGTTTTCGAGCCAAGTAAAATAATATCGTAATATTCGTAAATGTAAATCGTCTCAGTCGCAATTAATATGTCGTCGATATAAAGCAAAATTTGCCCCGTTTTAATTAAAGGCTCAAAAATACGTATACATAAATCGTTGAAACACGTACGGCGCATTTGCGAGTCCAAACACAACCGATCAACAACAATGAATCGTCACATTCTGATACGGCATCATTCGCGTCTTTGACAGCAACACAAATATCGGTCTTTTCTATTTCTACGCCGTTGTCGAATATAACTCTCAAGCATAACATAATAAAATCACATGAGTAACGCATCACACGAAATCGTTTCATTCGGTACTACAAAGAAATTAAGCTCCTATGCCGTCAACCGTCACATATTTTTTAAACGTGCCTAAAATAGTTATTCTAGATTGATTCTAGATTGACACGCCATAAAAATTATAATCCTGTTTTACAGATCGTATGCCGATTGGAACATAACTAATTTTAATAATACTTATCGAGGATCCGAAATCGATCATCGCATTAATAATATATTCCCGACTATCACCACACTCATTCAACACATCATTAACCGAATATTTATTATGGTTACCATGTATGAAGGAGCAAATTGCGAGGATTTATGAATCGCATTAGTCGTTGCGCTCGTTTCAGGCTGCATCTTCTGTTGACAATCCCGCAACTGATGCGTCGTACTGTCACACCGGAAACATGCCTCGTTCATGTCTCGGCTTTCGGCAGTTAGTCGCGATATGACCACTTAAATTGCAGTTGAAACAACCCAATCCGTCACGGGTAATCGTAGACGATCTCTCACGCAATGATTTTCCGCCTCTCACTGATAGCTTCTTTCCTGTTTTTGCTTGGGTCCGCGTTCTTAATGACAAAGTTATATCGCCAAATGCCTCAAGCAAATCGTCCGCAGTCTTAAAACGTTGCATTCTAGCTTGATTCCATAATTGCGCATCAAGTACACCATCGATAATCGACAAGCTCATCGCCTTCGATTGAGACTTGTCCAGTCATTATCTTTTCGTGATAATAATCGCCGAAAATTTCATTGCCCTTCCACGTTCTCTTTTCAAAGTCTCTTCGTAATTCTAATCTGCTAGATCGATGATCGAATATCTGCTTCATTCGATCAAGAAATTCCATTATGCTTATTTCAAGGTGTTCTGCTCACTATCGGCCCACTATTACTAGCTGATTGTATACCTTCATCTTCTTCGTCAGCCTGCCCTGCATCCATACTTATATTCTCTTCTCCTCTCGCTCTCTGAAATTCGTCTATTCGCCAGTAGAATCGTGTTCGTTCAACAGATTTATCAGTTCCGCTTTGACACCCATGGTCGGCAACTTCCACGATCGAAGTATTTCTCTCAGCTCAACGACAACTCATTTAATTCTCTCATCATCGACGTATCGATTCCAGCAATATTGCACGATTTCAATATACACAGGGTCACATCAACTGTCGTCGTTTGTTCGAACGTTCGCTAGCTCGTTCAAATATTTTACTTTATTTATTATTTATTTATTTCAAAGAATGCTTCTACAATTTCGCGTTACTCGTATCATGTCATCGGGCAGACTGCTGGCCGATTCTCACATCTTTTCTAACGCTTTCGAAGATCACGCATCTCATTAGTGAGAATCACGTATACGTAGTGTTTATATTTATGATATTTATTTATTCGCTAATAAACTTTTTAATTTGAGTAATCAATCATTATCTTTCAACATTCGATTTCGATTTCCATAAAGACATACGTTATATATCTAAAAATAATGTTATTAAGATTTTATTAAAGAAAAAGAATTGTGTCACAATCTACGAAAAATAGAATTTGCCTGAATAATATTCGAACCGATATATGTTTCGTAAGTTTTTCTAAAGTTATGTATGTTCCATCATTTCATATGCTTGCGCTGAAGCTACTCTCTTAAATTAGAGAAAAAATGGCGGACCAATCAAAATCGAGTTTCTGATGACTAGACTCTTATTAAAAAGTCTTTGCTCTTAGCTAATCGGGTCATTTAGTAAGGGATCGGACAGTCCGTCGGACACCGCTATTTAAGGGTCCCAATCAATCACCGCGCGATATTTTAAATTGTGCTATATTAAAGAGATATTTAAATATTTAACCTTACATATTCTTACAAAAATCTTATATTCGAAAATAACATAAATGATTGTAATATTATTAATATTAATGTATCATTTATGTAAATATAATATTTTAACATTAAAATAATGACATAACAATATAATACAATAATATAATAATATAACATTATAATAATATCTTTTATATTTAAATAATAAATATTAAACAATAAAAAGGCGGAAAGGCCGACATACGAGCGAGAAATTAAATGTTGTACAAACAGAATATTTATTATCGTCAAAATATTTAAATTTTATTATTTATATGAGACAACGAAAGTCAACAAGAAAAATAAACTAAATTTAAAGTTGAACGTTTCAGCTTCACAGAGCCTTCTTCAGCAACCATTTAAAACACAGATCAGAAAAACAATAGAAAATTATTAAAGAGTACAGTATTACAAGACGAAAGCAACTTTGACTGTGTTACATGAAACAGCGCGTCTAGTCATAATGAATTACGAATGAATTTATACCGGAATTGAAAAAACAATGCGATACATAATTACTACATCCAAATTTTCTTATATAAACGTCGCGTGTAAACAAAATATATGCAAGACAGAGAGAGAAATGTTGTATGAAGTAGGAAACCTTTGATTCCGTCCTATCACGCTGATGTAGTTCAATCTTATGTTTTCGTAAAGGTGTAAAAATTATGAACTTCGCCAAAGTTCATCAGAGTTGATAGGCGCAAATATTTTCGAGTCAAAAAGTTAAAAATAGGCGTTGATGGTTGTCAACAGAATTAATAGTCCTTATTTAAAATGTGTAAATCTATCAAATATAACGAATAAAAAAACAATTTAATCATTATACAAATCTATACGATTGAACCAATAAAAGTCGAGTGTTATCCGAGTATGACTTACGTGCAAGTGAAACTGGAAAAAACGTGAGATGTGATGAGCGGAATATTGTATGTAATAATAAATGATAGCTTAACCCTCAGAAATTCTTTTAGATAAATCTCAACTATCAGACAGTAGAAAGTGGCGACTCGCCAACGAATTCTGAGATTGTAGTCCAGACGAAAAGGCGTGTAGAATATATTGTGAGAAGCTGGTAGCGGAAGAAGTGGGGGGGGGGGTTAGAAAGAATAATGTTGTCAACAATTTTTAAGAATGTCAAAGTACACATCGCTAAGTAGCTCCGTGTCTTTGTGAGAATTAATGCCCTCCTCCTGTTCCTTTATAAATATCATTTCAGAAATCAGCTTCTTATGATTAGTTCGCGGTCTAAAATTGTATATTGTTCCAATCAAATTCATGATTGAAAGAAAAGATATGTTCAGAAATCACAGTATGCTTGGACGAATCCGATTTGATCATATGTTCTTTCATTCTCAAAAATCTTTTCATTTGGCCGACATAAGAAGCACAACAGTCTTTATATTGCATTTTATTTTGCAGACTACATTATTATTAAGCAATTTTTTTATCTCTATCTTTGTGAACCCGTATTAATTTATTGAACTTATTGATGACTATAAAGCTTAAAGTAGTATACGAATTGTTAACTGCCCGGGCTACCTTCTCAGAGATTCCCTTCACAAAAGGGACGACTAAAAAAATTTTTTTAACGTTATTATCCGAAGGAACAAAACATTGTTGGCATGGTTGTCGCGAAAATTCAGTTCATCATTGAGGAGAGTTTTTAACCTACGGTTAATATTATTGAAAATAAAATCAATGGGATATGCATTATCCATCAATACTCGGATACAGATTTCATATTTTTTTGAAAGAATTGGGAGTGTGATGGAAGTAAAGCTCTCCAAAAGATTGAACACAGATTCTCTTTTATGACTGATGGGATGGCTCGAGAAATATGAGAGAATTCTGCCCAAGAAAATATCTTTGTGGTGCCAATTAATAAGAATCTCATCGTCTTTGATCATTAATGAAAGATCTAAAAAACTTAAGCTGCGGTTATTCTCTCTCTCTCTCTCTCAACAATGAACCTGAATCGGG
This sequence comes from Pogonomyrmex barbatus, assembly GCF_000187915.1. Next base: position 23,744 of record NW_011933541.1, read on the forward strand.
TGTGATAATTATTAAAAACTTCTAAAACTAGAAATGTCTGATACCGACAACAAAATATCGTCCACGTAGCGGTAATAAAATGGTAGAGAAACCGAAATTTTTCGCAAACACGTTGTTTCTAAATCTTGCATTACGATATCAGCAATGACAGGCGATAATGGTGAACTCATGGGAATGCCAAAAGTCTATTTATAAATTCTATTGTTAAATGTAAAGTAGGTGGAACTGAGAAATAAAACGTAACGCGAAGATAAATTCGTCCTTGGAAATGCTAATACAAGGTACAATAAAAGATCACTTATCATTAATGCCATCGATCGCGACATCCAGGGGCACATTGTTAAAAGCGAGACAACATCGATTAGAATGGTGATTTTTCGGAATCTTTATATTTGAGAGTGCTCCGAATAATTCCAAGATGTTATTAACATGACTCTCAGGAGGGAGTAGACTGGCTGAGATGATACTGTGGAGGAAGGATGTCAAGGAATAAAGAGTTGACAAAGGAAACGATAATTCTGAGTGGGCAGTGAATTTTTAATTCATAGGCTTTGGGGAGAGGAGAGTCAGAAGAACGGAGGCAAAGAAAATCGATTTTTGAAATATATTTTTTGAGATGCCATTTTCTAACTAAGTTGTTCAACTTCTTTTCAAGGCTGGCCATTATTTTGTTTGTATCTACACCTTTTATAATGGGTGATACAAAGGACCTCCTTTTTTCCTTTCCCTTTTTTGTTGAACATAAGTATCTTTCAAGCGGCAATAGTTATAGCTAATATATTGAAGAAAATAATTCCTCGCGCACCTAGCAACGATGATCGCCGGGCGGGAATATCTTACTGCGCACTTGCCGGTGAGCCGGACTAATACGCTAATTTTTAATAATTAATAACTCGATAATTATCGCGAAAATTGCAAAATGATACAGGACTTTTCTACTTAATTTTACTAGCTCTACCTGCACATGAGAGGTGATATGACTAATGCCAGACACCTTGTATAAATTAAACAAGAGTGGACTCATTACACATCCCTGTCTTACTTCTTTTCTTGTAAAAAAATCCTCTCTGTTAGTCCTTACTTTGTCCCAATCGTCATCTTTGTTTCTTCGTATATCTTCTCCGCTCTTTTCTATCATTTGATCCCTAATTCCTTTCCTCTTTATCACATTCCATAGTATGTCTCTATCGACGTTATCAAAAGCTACTTTTAGGTCCGCAAACAAGGCATATACTTTTCCATCCTTTTCTCCCTCTCTTTTTCTTTCTTTCCCTCTTTCCCTTTGTATTACATGGTATAATATAAAAATGTTATCCACAGCCGGTCTTCCCTTTCTAAATCCTGCCTGACTGAGATTATTTCCTTTTCTTCTATTTCCTCTTCTATTTTATTTCTTAGGATTTTAGCATATATTCCATACGCCGTACACAATAACGAAATACCTCTGTAGTTTCCCAACCTTTTCTTGATCTCTCCTCTTATGTAGAGTTACTATTATGCTCCTTCTCCAGTCCTTAGATAATGTGCCTTTCTTCCATATCATTTTCATCAATTCTACCAACCTCATTCTTAACGCCTCCTCTATATATTTCCATGCTTCCATTGATATTCCGTCTATTCTCGTTGCCTTCTTATTCTTTATTTTTTTTATCGCCTTCCATGTATCCTCTTTTTTTAGTTCTATTTCTGCCTCAATACATTCGACTTCCTTCTCCTTTTCATTTTCTTCTCTTCTTTTCTCCGATCCAAGAGTCCTGAAAAATAATCCATTCCTTTTTTCTATATTTTTCTTCTTATGAGCTCTTCTTCCTCTCATTCTATTTATATATTTCCATTTCTACTTCTGCTTCTCTCTTCAACTTTTTTCAATTTCTCCTCTTCTTTATCTCTTTTTTCTTTTTGACATCTTTCCACTAATTCTCTCATCTTTCTTTTCTCCTCCATGTATCTTTTTCTATTCAGCTTTCCTCTTCATTTCTTATATATCCTCTTTACTTGTCTCTTCTTCCTACAGTTTTTATTCCACCAGTCTTTATATCCTAACTCCTCTTTCTTTCTCTTTATTCTCTTTTTCACCATCACTCCTTATATAATCCTTTTAATTTTTTCTCATTTTCTATCGTCTCTTCTTCTGTTCCTCCTTTGCTTCCTTCATACTTAATCTTTCTGACATCTCCCTAAATTTTTGTATCCCTAAATATTTGTATCTTCATTCCATTGAACAATCTCCAACTCCTCTTCTTTCTTCTTTATTGTCTTGTCTTCTTTCCAATCTCTTCTTTGTTCTTCTTTTACTTCCATTCCTAAGGGCATGTGGTCCGAATTCTTTCTCCTACTTTAAATTTAACAACTCTATCACACATTTTTTCATTTACAATTATATAGTCTATAATCATGTTACCTCTCGCCCCTATATATGTAAATTCTCCTTCTCAATCATCATCCGTCGCTCCGTTTAGAATATCTTTTCTCCTATATTCATTCTACTAAATTCCTGCCTCCGTTATCTATTATTTTATCTTTACTATTTCTTTCTATTTCTTTTCCCTCTATTTCTATATTTCCCATACCTCCTATTCTTATATTAAAATCACCGCTTATTATAATTTCGTCCCTCTTTTTCTCCTTATCTAATATAATTTCTATCCTCTTCCTCAGATATTTATCTCCTTGTGAATCATATATCGATATTATATCTATTCTTCTGTTATCTATTTCTGACAAAATTAATCTTTTCTCTTCTTTCACTATTAACTTACTATTTTGTGTTCTCCATCCTCTGTTTTTATCAACCCCCTTCCCCTATTGCCCTACCCCTACTTTTCTTCCTTACTGCGACTTTATATGCCCACTGCGATTTCGGTAACCTATTTCTTAAATTTTCCCATCCCTTTTCATCCATCCATGTTTCACATAGACTAATCGAATTATTCTATATATTTCCAAAATTCCTTATCCTTATTGTACAATCCCACTACGTTCCAAAATAAAAATTTCTTTCTCTTTTTAATTATTCCTTTCCTCTTGTTTTTGTTTTTCACATAATCTTTTCCCTTTTTATTTTTATTTCTCTCCCCTCTTACCCTCCTATTTACTCTAACTACCCTCCTATTCCTTACCCTCCTATTTTTTTCCCCGCTATCTCCTTCGTGGCTTATGCAAAATTCTCCTTCTCCTGTAGGCTCCCTTCCTCTCCCTCACCGTCTTCGATTTCCTCTCCATCCTTTTTTCGTCTTCTTTTCTTTCTACGTCTGCCCACACTCTCCATATACCTTCTATTTTAATTCTACCCATTCCTACTTTTATTATCCTTCCTTTACTTTTGTATTTTTTCACCCATCTATTAATTCTTTCCTGTATTTTGCGCTCCCAACTCAGATTATTTTCTATGAAAATCGAACCACTCTTTAATCTATTTTTATTTCTCATTACCCTCCCTCTTACTTTCTTCATTTTCCAATCTCACAATCGTCACTCCGTTATTCCAACTCCGCTACTTCAAATCACATTGCATTCTACCCTAATTTTATCCTTAATAAAACGCTGTGCCCATTTAATACATTCCTTCCTATCTTTTTCTTTTTCTTTGGTAACATCGTTTCTTTTATTATTATATTATATTTCCTTTCTTGTTTATCCTTGTCCGCGACCCATCTTTTTAATTTACCTACCTCTCTATTATTCAATCTCTCTTCGTTCATAACCGACCTTGATTCTGCACAATTACTATTTTTAATACTACTATAATTATTTGATTATATTCGTTTTCCTCTTTTTACTTTCTCTATCTCCTCTATTTTTTCTTTCACCCTTCTTTCTAACGCTATCATACTCTCATTGATCTTAGAAATCTTATTCTTCCACAATTTCTCCATTACCCTCCACTCTTCTATAAATCTATTGCATATTTTTCTATCTTTTTTTAACTTTTCTATCTCTTTTCTTATTTAATTTCTTAACTCTTCTTTAATTTCCTCTTCTCCTTGTTATCCTCACTTGGCTTGAACGTTACCTTTTCATCTACTCCTTTACCTTACCGTAACCAACTTTCTCTGCCTACTATCTTTTAATTTTCCTACCTTACCTACTCTGACGATCTCTACCTCATCATTCCCTTTTCATAGTTCTTCTGCTGCCAATCTTTTATCGTCTTCTTAAAACTCCTTCCCTTTGCCTTCATTTCTATACCTTCTCCTCACCTACCTTTGTCTTCTCTCTCTATATTCTTAGACCGCACGCTTTTCTTATTCTATCTTATTTGCTATCTAAATATTTTCACTCGATCACTACACATCCGCTCACGCCATCTAATCAAGTCAAACGATATTAGTAAATATTGTTGAAATAATGGATATTGAAATTATACGGATATGTCATATTCGCGTGTGTGTGTTTGCGTGTGCGTGTGCGTGCGCACGCGCGTGTATGTGTTAAAAGACTGATAATTCGCTACTAATCCGACTAAACGAATAGAATACATATTTCTTCCTCTTCATTATCTTAGTGAATAAAATCATAAAGAGAAATTTTATATTATCTTTTTTTCCAGTAAAAAAGAAGCATAAATTTATATAATTTATATAATTTATTTATATAATTTATTAATTTTTATTTTTACAGAAATCCAGAAGCAACTACGAAAATATCTTATTCCGCTATGAGAAACCTTCTTTTCTATAGAGAACTACATCAAAAATCGGAAACAAATGATTATCAAACTTGATGTGATATTGATGAATTATCAACATTCACAACCAGTTCAACATATATTTAAGAGAACGGATTTTATCAGATGAGGGTTATAGAGCAATTATATTTACTAGTAATGCTCTATTAGATGCTTTGGTAATAACTACAGAGATTTATATGGATGGTACATTTTCGGCAAGCAATATTTAAGACTTAGTATTATTTAATATAATCGCTAGCAATGAAAGAAAGCTAAAGTTAAGAGAGATAAGACGAAACGATGTCAAAATAATATTTTTCAAAAAATTTATATTTTTTGTGTGCAAGTGATTCCCAGAGTGCCATCCTTCGCACAATTATACACCATCCATATACGGTTTATGGATACATAAGTTGTATGTGAAGAATATATAAATTTAACAGTTCTCAGTTTAACAGCAATCAATTTAACAGCTCCTCACATGTCAATAAAATGTTTGTGCGTTATCCTTAAGACATATATAATACTTTACACAAATGTGATTATGACAATTTAATTTTGCCTAATACTTTATGAAAAATTTATAAATATTCTTCTCACAGCTGTGGCATGAAATGATTTCAGATGAAATGTGGATTCTTAAGCATGTCCTTTCCGTCAGAGATTTTATTTGATATATTTATTTCAGGGTACAGCTGCCTTCTTTGCATTGTGCGAAAAGCGTACGATGGGTATATATATATATATAACGCAATTTGGCAGAAAATCAAGGAACCGCGTCCAAATGCATTGAAAAATGTGCAATCAGTCATGAATGCGCAGCAATGACAATTGCAAGGGAAATTTTCCCAAACTCGCGATTAATCGGCTGCTGGTTTCATTTCAATCAGGTACATATAGGATATCTGCAATAGTTAGGTTGAAATATTTAATAATCTTGGAAGTTTGTCTACACACACTCAAACACACACACACGCGCGCGCGCACTTGATTTATAATTTATATTTATTTTTACTTTCTTTATATAGGCCGTGTTAAGATGTTGAAAAACTTTAGGATTAACTACGCCAAGAAGAATTCTTGGTCTTACCATGGCTTTACCGTTAGCTTCGGTTAATATGTTCGAGCAAAGATTGTAGATAGTTCAAGAAGAAGCCGATACAATATCGGCGGAGTATTCCATGGTGTTGCAGTTTATTGTTTATTTGAGACGCACTTGGCTTCCTTTTAGGCTTAAAGGATAAAGTCTCCGTTTTTGCTACATCCATACGGACAAATCATTTAGAGAGTTTTCTTTTCGTAATTTTTCATAAACTTGGTAGTATTCATCCCAATATTTGGAATTTTCTCGGTATGTATTATTTATTATTGCTACGCCTTTTGTACAATGTCGTAAATATATTTTTATATATTAATAAAGTGATTTTCGGTATTAAATATGATATGGTAAATGAGCAAATGAGAATCAGCACTGTTTACGGTGCGCAATTGACATTCTTTATTACAACTTAAATATATAGAACAAACGTTTCGTTTGAGTCATCTTCAATGTACATAATGATAAAGATAAGATCATGCGTTCATCCGATGCGCTCACCGATGTTAAAATTGTTAATTAAAATTATTATGCCCTTATTACATATATGTCATCCTTAAAGGAACAAGAAGTTTTAAAGGGTTGTCAGTTAGATGAACACAGTTTACTGTTACGTCAAAACCGCGGGGACCCCTCCGATAATCTCAGCGGCAAATTATTGAAAACGCTCTCGAGGAATTTCGGCAAATTACACGGCTGACCTTGCATTTAACCAGATGTCGAGTGATTATTTGAGCGGATCAGTGAAACGGAGAAATTAGTTAGCCGGCGCGATAGAATGCCGTTGGGAGCGGGATTCGTCTCGTCGAGGTAATATCGTCCGCAGATGTTCTCTATGGCGTTACCTAATTCCCTGAGCACTTCTAGAGATACGATAAAAACCTCGGTGCAGTCAGGGCAAAGCTCAATGTCGCGGACTATTACAAGACTGGTACGGCAGCAATCGCAATGATCCCGGGCGGAAGTATACCCAAACTGGAACGCGTGGGCCAATTCAAGACGATACGTAAGAGTCCCCTCTGGTATTTCTTCCTTGCATCGGAAGCAAAGATATTCGGCACTGTTAGGGAACGACTCGGCGATAGCGTCGTCTACGCGTCGATATCCAAACGTGGTAAGGCAACGCACCGTACTCCTACGATATCTGTATACGGCGCCTAGGTGAGTGCGCGAATCTCGTGGCTCAAGAAAACAAGGCGGGCACATCACGTCAAATAACGGATGTTAACATTACGCGGTGAATATTCAACGTTAAAATGGTATTTCGAGACTGAAATATTTCCATGCGCAACGATAAAGCGGCTCAAAACTCTACATGTCTTAGGGGAAAGTGGCAAGGGAGACAAAAAAAAAAAAGGGTCGATCGTAAAACCCTTCCGATCGAGTGATGCAACTATGCGGCAGTCGCTCGACGCGAACAAAGCGAATGATGCAACCCGAAAGAATCCTGCACGCGACGAGTACAATTATATTCGTTTACATCTAATTTCTTTATATACTTTATATTTCACTGGTGTAAACGTATGCCCGGCGGGAAAACGCGAAAGCAATCGGGAATAAAACTCGATGTATGATTCTCACTTACCTTTCGGTGTTTGCTCTGCGCAGATATTCTTCGAGGGAGATGCGTGGTAGAAAACTGCTTCCTTGGTAGGCTGCTACGGGCACGGATGGGGCTGGTAAGGCGCTCCAGAGGCGATCATGCACGAAGAGTTCGTACTCGCCGTCATAAGTCACTTCTTCGCCGATGATCGCGTTGTGGTCGTAAATCGCGGCCACGTGGAGGTCGTATTCGAGTCGCCGAAGTGCGTTGTTACGATCCGCGCGATTCTTCCGTGCCTTGGGCATTCGGCAGAGGCTCTAGGCGTATATTGTATTTAATTAAAAGGTTAGGATTAGGATTAGGATATTGCATTCGGCTGCGAGCCAATTACGCATTATGGTTCGGCGTCGCGTTGGAATGCATGAGCTACCGCGTGCTCGAAGTCCGATGTTTCCTTTGTGATAAGTGCGGATAACGCACAACACCTTGCCCCCAGAAACGATCGGAATTCTTGCTTTAGCTGTTAATTATTCGGTATAAGAAGAAATTGAATTATGATGAACGCCCGTTGCCTCTTTAGCCTCGCAAACACATCCGTTATTATCGGAATCTCGGAGACAAGGGATGAGATAGTAAAGAACACGTGGCGTTAAATAGAAATCGTTATATTTAGATATTCACTGAATTTACACTCACGGAATATTAACACTATATATATCGAACTAGAATTTGAACTATTAATAGGATTTGAACTAAAACTAGAGATTGAAATAATTTGAACTAAGTCTAGAGGTTGAAACACGCTTATACTTGAACTTCGACGACGCGCACAAGAGTGAACGAGCATGGCCGCGCGTTGTAACGCGTGCCTGCGGCGGCGCTGCTGCGCAACATGGCGGTAGCGTGAGTACGCCAACGCACGTGGCGCAAGATGGCGGATGGCGTGGGTACGCCAACGCACGTGGCGCTCGCGGCGGTCATAGACTATAGAGCTAGACTAGATGTACATATCTATAATGGTCGTTGGTCGGCCAATCAGCACGCGGCTGACTGGAGATGATGCGCGCAACAGCAACGCGAGTCTTATTATAGAAATAGTTTTACAATTAATTAGATTTATTGTTAGCATGATTTGTTATTATTATTTATCATTTTATTTATTATTATTATTTAATTTTATTACTTAATTTTACTATAGTGTATATTTATGTAGTATATAGTGTATATTTGGCGGTAAGGCGCATCGCGTGGTATGTCGACGGCAGGAGAGCCGGTTGTTACCAACTTTGGCGGCTAGAATGTAGTGGCGCTTCTGCGCAGGTGGGATAAAAGGAGAAGGAAAAATTTTACCCGTTGGCTCTCCTGACGTCACATTACATTAAACCGGAGAAAGCACGCGCAGGAGTGCGGCACGAATCGCAGAATAGAAGGGTACAATGTAAAAAGATTACAGGTTCGTATACAATACGATTCGCGATAAACGTATTGCAGAAGCACAATCTTTATCGAAGACCTCAGAAAGGTAATTTATATTTTATTTTATTTAAAGTAATTACAGTTATACTTTTATAATTTTATAATCTTTTTTCAGTTCATGTATTTTAAATTATTGTATAATTTTTTATTTTATGAACGTATATCTTCTATATATTTGTTGTAGATATTCGCTGAAGAAATTTATTTTGACGCTGAACAACGTAATACGGTTACCCGAAGAGAATATTGGTTTGTTTTGAAATATATATTAATCGTATTTTAAGTTTTTAGTATTTTAAGTATTATATATTAATAATAATTAAATGATGTTGCAATACACAAATATCTTTCGTGAATTGCGCATAATGAAAAAAGTATATTTTTACATTTAGATTTAGAAGACGATATAGGGAGAAATAACCAAGAAATGGCAGATGGCAATTTATTTGACGCACAGGTATCGCATATTTTAATATTTTAACTTTCCAGGTTTTCTTCAAAACATTAAAATTTCTCCATCACTGTATTGTAAAGAATAAAAAAATTTTTTGTATAAAAGACCTTGTAACGTCCGAAGAGCCGCCATATACTTTTTTTCCTACCGCGCAATATCGTCTTAACGTGGCTCACCGCCGGGCTGACGACCGAGAACAGCCATTGGCTCTCCTGCCGGCGCGCCCCGCCATATTTATTTCTCTTAGGTGTAGTATACTATAATCATCTTCCTCAATAATCATAGATATTTAGCAAATATGCATCTCTACTACTTTCCCTTATTAATTATAAACAATAATACTTAATAAAAATATACGAAATATCTCATAACAATGTTTAAATATATACATATACATATCTAGATCATAATAATAAACATTCCTTAAATATATTTAAATATATTGTTGCGACCGTGCGGTATTCCGTTCGGCGCTGCTAAAAGATAATCAATATCAATCGATAAGAGTTTGAATAGGATCGGCCCTTGACAACGCGTCGTTCTCCGACTGTTTTACAGATTTGACGGCCAGATTCCGCGGTGGCCGGACGCGTTTCTGTACCGTTGGTTTAATAAAGAGCGAGTTTTTCCTTAAACAGTGTTCTTCCTTTCCGAAAGCGCTCCGCCGAATATCTCGGGAAGTAACGCCGCGAACGCGACAATTTTGAGGGCTCGTCCGGGATCGAATTTTTCGATTCGTGTGTGTGTGTGTGTGTGTGTGTGTGTGTGTGTGAGAGAGAGAGATAATGGCGGAGCGAACAAACAGAAGAGGACGGG
>NW_011933541.1:34924-52535 GCF_000187915.1 Pogonomyrmex barbatus
GTTGCTCATCGAAAGGGGATTATACATGGTAATGCCGATGGTCTTTCGAGACGCCTTGTGTAGAAGAAAATGTAGATTCTGTTCTAAAGTGGAAGTTCAGTAGAGGTTTTTTGAGGATAAAGTAGTTGTTCGTATTGTTTTGCGTGAGGATTCTTCTGAGGATTGGCGAAGGGCTCAAATAGAGGATCAGGAACTGGGTTTTTACTTGCCAAGAAAATGATTTGCGACCTTCTTGGAAGGAAGTTTCTTCGAAAGGATTGTCAGCTAAGATCTATTGGCATCAATGGCATGCCTTGGAAGTCCAAAATGGGATTTTGCATAAGAGATGGGAGGCTCCTAATTTGAAAAACAGTTTTCTTCAGTTGATGGTCCCGCGAAGCAAAGTGAAGCAGATTTTAGAAGAAGCTCATGATACTCCTTCTGGAGGGCATTTCGGGATCAATAAAACGCTGGAAAAGATCCGGAAGCGTTTTTATTGGGCAACTTGTAAGAAGGATGTTGAGGAATGGTGCAGAACCTGTAAGATTTGTATTGCGAAGAGGGGAGCTGCAGATAAGGGGAAATCTCCTTTGCAGATCTTTAATTCGGGAGCTCCTTTTGAGAGGATTCAGATGGATATTTTAGGCCCGTTACCTGTTTCTTCTTCAGGTAATAAGTATCTCCTAGTTGTTGTTGATTGTTTTACTAAATGGATAGAGGCTTTTCCTTTGAAAAATATGAGAGCTACTACGATAGCAGAAATTTTTGTTAATCAGGTTGTTTCTAGATATGGGGTCCCGTTAGAACTTCATACTGATCAAGGAAGGAATTTTGAATCACAGCTCTTTCAAGAATTGATGAGAATTTTGGGAATTAGGAAAACGAGGACGACCGCTCTTCATCCTCAATCTGATGGTCAAGTTGAAAAACAACATCAGACAATTCTACAGTATTTGTCAAAGTTTGTTGAAGAGAATCAAAAGGATTGGGATCGTTGGATTCCCATGTTTCTTCTTGCCTATAGGACCTCTAAACATGAGACTACAGGCGTAACTCCTTCAGAATTGTTTTGCGGAAGAGATCTTACCTTGCCGATGGATTTGCTGAGAGGTACTCCTCCCAGTTATGGTTTTTCCGAGTCAGCGGAGGAGTACGTTCGAAATTTGCGGCTGGACGAAATTCATCAGAGTAGAGATTAGAATCAAGGTCTTTGAAGATCAAGTGCCGCTATGATCGAAAGGCTAGGCATCCCGTTTTTGAGGAAGGACAGAAGGTTTGGTTATTTAATCCTCATCGTAAGAAGGGTAGGTCTCCCAAACTACAGAACGATTGGGAGGGGCCTTTTGAGATAATTAAGAAAATTAGTGATGTAGTTTTCTGTATTTCTCGTTCAGGTGGTCAGAAAAGCAAGGTTGTGCATGCCGAGGTTAGCTCCGTATAGAGAAAGGGAAGAATTCTAAGAAGAGGTTTTCAGAGCCCGGTTTTCCAATTTCGACATTACTTTTATTTCTTGTTAATTGTTTTGAGTTACTGTGTTCTGTTTTATCTTTCTTTAAGCTTCCTTCCGTCGTGAGAAGCGTCATGGGGAGATCCTCAAGCCTGAGCACCAAGCAAGATCTTTAAGCTCGTGCTTCAAACTGAAAAGAAGTCTGCCTCGTCCCCGATTTTCCGAGTCGTGGTTTTTCCGGGGGACGATGGGCGAATGCCGAGGCAGGGGCTTAGTGTGTCTTTTAAAAAGACGTAAGGGTCCACGATGATTACCCTCACTTTGCTCGAAAAATAGAAGAGAGAAGTGCGCAAAGCTCAAGAGTGAAACGCGCGAGAATTTCAAGAACAAGATTCTTCTGAAGAGTAGAGAAGACTGGGATTGGAAGTAGCGGCGCCCGGTAACCTGAGGCAGCAGCCCAGGGTAGGGCAGGAAGTCGCCAGGAGCCCAAAAGTCTTTTCCAAGAGAAAGTTCTTGAAAGAGGAAGAATTGTCGGAACGACAATTTTATGAAGAGGGGGGCAGTGTTGCGACCGTGCGGTATTCCGTTCGGCGCTGCTAAAAGATAATCAATATCAATCGATAAGAGTTTGAATAGAGGATCGGCCCTTGGCAACGCGTCGTTCTCCGACTGTTTTACAGATTTGACGACCAGATTCCGCGGTGGCCGGACGCGTTTCTGTACCGTTAGTTTAATAAAGAGCGAGTTTTTCCTTAAACAGTGTTCTTCCTTTCCGAAAGCGCTCCGCCGAATATCGCGATCTCGGGAAGTAACGCCGCGAACGCGACAATATCAATATTAATAATAAGCTCATATTAGCGACACAGACGATCAATTAATTATAAGATAATATTACTATAACAAAACTCTCAACAATGTTACAGCGCATTACTCCCGGTCAGCCGCGTTCTGATTGGCTGACCAATGCATGCCATAGATATATACATCTAGCTACATAACCCGCGCCACGCCACGTGCGTTGGCGTACCCATGCCATCCGCCATCTTGCGCCACAGCGCCGCCGCAGTAGAGCACTGCAGTGCCTGCCGAAACTCCGACACTTCAGTGCGCGTCGTCAAACGTCTTATTTCCACATCTAGTATATAGTTCAACTTCTAGTACGTAATTCGTACTTCTAGGGTATAGTTTCATTTCTAATTCTAAATAAATAGTCTCAATTATTTATTTTTGTGTTATTGAACGATATCCCGTGAGTGTAATCTTGAATCGAATATCTAAATAAATTAGTATTATAATTGAACTTCCACGTGTCTATTCTTTCGCGCGTACCATCACCGATCGATTAGTGAAAATGTTCGCGAGGTAGGTTTCACACGTTATTAAACAATTCTCAAAATTGATTTATCGTCCATTATAGCAAGAATGCCGAAGTTCTCTCGGAGCAAGTGTTGTGCGTTCATCTGTACTTACCACGACGGAGACTGGAAATTCTTGTCCGCGATAGACTCAATCGTTCACACACAAGGTCGAAACGCAACGCGAATTGGCTCGCCGCTGAACGACAACCCTTTGAAAACTTTCGTTTAACAATTGAACAATCGAAGCCTCGCGCAAATGCCGAAAGGCAGGAAGAATCGCGCTGGTCGGAAGACCTCGATTCGTCATTTGGAGTATGATCTCCACGTGGCATCCATCTTCGACCATAATGAGGCCATCGGCGAGATTACCAGGTTCGGAGAGTACGAGCTCCTGGTGCACGACAGGCTTTGGACGACCGGCCCCGTCAGCGTGCCTGCCGCTTCGACGAGCGAACTCCAATTCCGGCCTCGGATCTCCCTCGAGGAGTACCTGCGTAGAGCATCTTAAGCCGCGAATTGATTGATTCAACAAACGAAATATAAACCTCCCGCGCGTGGGAATCCTCGCGTCATCTCGTTGATTTAAATGTAAGGGCTTCGCCGCGTGTATTGCAATTATCTCATTAAACAATATATGAAAATTACGCGCCACGTGTATATTTCGGAATGACGCTTACATCGTAGAAGAATTTCGTTGCGTCAATGTAAACGTGACCATCTATCGCACAAAAAATAAAGAAAGCGACTCGGCCGGAAGGGTTTTACGACCGACCCTTTGTTTTTTTTGGGTACAGTTTTTTGCTCCGTGCGTCGATTTTACTCGAGGAATGCTCTTTCCAGTGTTCGTTTCAGATTTCTCAATCCAAAATATTCCAAAATATTCTGAAATATTATCTAGCAACATGCACGAACGCGCCTCGCATTTATCGAAATTACTAATTAATCGCCGTGATGTGCCTTCCTCGATTTAATACCGCACGCAACTCGCGCACTCATCCAGGTGCGGCTTTCAGACATCGCGTCAGTTTAGTACGCTGCATTACTGCTTTCGATTATCGTCGCGTGAACAACTCAGCCGCCAGTAGTTTTCCTAACAGCGCGGAAGTTTTTTGTTATCAGTGCAAGGAATTGATACCCGAGGGCATGCTCACTTATCGTCTCACCCTGTCGCATTCATTTAAATTCGGATATACCGAACCCCTAGATTTCTGCGAGTGCTGTTGCGCTCCTCTTTCAATTATATCCGTGAGATAGAACATTGCGACGAATGCTCTGAGATATACATAGCCGCCCAGCACGTGCTCGAGGAAGAGGGAGAACCTATCGAAAACGTCGAGGGACGTTTTTACATCGACGAGTCAAATCCTGCATCTGACGTCATCATTTCGCGACGTTTATTAAATTTTTCTCTCTCGCTGTTTCAACGCTAAGAATAAAAAGCAGTCAGGAGTACGTGATACTTTCGCAGTTCGACCAATTCGTCGCTAGCGATTTGCCGCTCGATCGCTGGCAGCGTTGCCAACCGGCAGATGTGATCCCCCTTGTCCGGTGCTGCTCGGCATCCCTCTCCGTGGATTGTCGTGGCCCGTAACGTAACAACCCACTGCTTTAATAGCTGTATCTTCCAATAGTAGTAGTAGTAGTAGTAGTAGTAGTGGTAGTGATAGTGATAGTGGTAGTGATAGTGATAGTGGTAGTGATAGTGATAGTGGTAGTGGTAGTGGTAGTGGTAGTGGTAGTGATAGTGGTAGTGTTAGTGGTAGTGGTAGTGGTAATGGTAGTGGTACTGGTAATGGTAGTAGCAGTAGTAGTATCTACCCCCTTGGGTTTAGAATTCTCCTGTTACATGTTTATGTCTAATCTTATAACTAAATTTACACTAACTTATGCTAATTTAACCTAGATCGCATCTCCCGCTTAATTCGTTCGGCATCGTCCGTGGTGAGGGACCTTTGGCATCCTGTCCCCCACGCCGATCCCCGAACGATTCCATACAAACACACACACACACACACACACACACACACACACACACACACTACACGTACTACGTGTTACGTACCGTTCCTTCCTCTCGTCTTCTTACTACCTTCGTTACTTACGAACGTATACGTCGTCGCCTACCTACTACTCCCTCCCCTCCTCTCTCTCTCTCTCTCTCTTTCTCTTTCTCTCTATCCCTCTTCCTTCTATCTTCACCTTCTCAAATTCTCTCATCTACTATTCTCACTTTCCTTCATCACCCAGTACCCATCAGATACTCTGTTACATCAAGACCGTGGGGACCCCTCCGATAAGCTCGGCGGCAAATTATTGAAAACGCTCCCGAGGAATTTCAGCAAATTACGCGGCTGACCTTGCGATTAAACCGACGTCGAGTAATTATTTGACCGTGAGCGGATCAGTGAAACGGAGAAATTGGTTAGCCGGCGCGATAAAATGCCGTTGGGAGCGGGATTCGTCAAGGTAATATCGTCAAGGTAATATCGTCCGCAGATGTTTTCTATGGTGTTACCTAATTCCCTGAGTACTTCCAGAGATACGATAAAAACCTCGGTGCATTCGGGGCAAAGCCGATGTCGCGGACTATCACGAGACTGGTACGGCAGCTATCACAATGATCCCGGGCGGAAGTGTACCCAAACTGGAACGCGTGGGCCAGTTCCAGACGATACGTAAGCGTCCCTTCTGGTATTTCTTCCTTGCATCGAAAGCACAGATATGCGGCACTGTTAGGGAACGATTCGGCGGTAGTGTCGTCTACGCGTCGATATCCAAATGTGGTAAGGCAACGCACCGTACTCATACGATATTTGTATACGGCGGCTGGGTGAATGCGTGAGTCTCATGGCTCGAGGAAACAAGGCGGGCACATTACGTCAAATAACGTGTGTTAACATTACGCGACGAATATTCAACGTTAAATAATATTTCGAAACTAGAATATTTCTATACGCAACGGTAAAGCGGCTCAAAACCCTGCATGCCTTAAGGGAAAGTAGCAAGGGAGTCAAAAAAAAGGGTCGATCGTAAAATCTTTCCGATCGAGTGATGCGACTATGCGACGGTCGCTCGACGCGAACAAAGCGAATGATGTAACCGAAAGAATCCGGAGCACGACGATATACTTATATTCGTTTACATCTAATTTTCTTATACGTATACTCTATATTTCACCGGTGTAAACGTATGCTCGGTGGGAAAACGCGAAAGCAACCGGAAATAAAACTCAATGCATAATTCTCACTTACCTTTCGGTGTTTGCTCTACGCAGATACTCTTCGAGGGAGACACGTGGTCGAAAACTGCTTCCTTGGTAAGCTGCTACAGGCACGGATGGGGCTGGCAGGGCGCTTCAGAGGCGATCATGCACGAGGAGTTCGTACTCGCCGTCGTAAGTCACTCCTTCGCCGATGATTGCATTGTGGTCGTAAATCGCGGCGGTCGTATTCGAGTCGCCGAAGTGCATTGTTACGACCCGCGCAATTTTTCCGTGGCTTAGGCATTCGACAGAGGCTTTAGGCGTATATTATATTTAATGAAAAGGTTAGGATATTACATTCGGTTGGGATATTACATTCGGCTGCGAGCCAATTACGCATTGGTTCGGCGTCGCGTTGGAATGCAGGAACTATGTGCTCGAAGTCCGATGTTTCCTTCGTGATAAGTGCGGATGACGCACAACACCTTGCCCCCAGAAACGATCGAAATTCTTGCTTTAGCCATTAATTATTCGATAAAAGAAGACTTGAGTTATTATGAACGCCCGTTACCTCTTTAGCCTCGCGAACACATCCGTTATTATCGGAATCTCGGAGACAAGGGATGAGATAATGAAGGACACGTGGCGTTAAGTAAAAATCGATATATTTAGATATTCACTGAATTTACTTACACTCACGAACAAGATGGTACGGAATACTAATAATATATATATTAAACTAGAAATTGAAATATTAATAGTTAGGATTTGAACTAAATCTAGAGATTTAAATACACTTAGACTTGAACGAGACAAGGATTTAGGAACGCGCGGTGTTCACTGATCGACGACGCGCACAAGAGTGAACGAGTATGGCCGCGCGCTGCAACGCGTGCCTGCGGCGGCGCTGTTACGCAACATGGCGGTAGCGTGGGTACGCCAACGCACGTGGCGTTGGCGGCAGCATAGACTATAGAGCTAAGCTAGATGTTACATATCTATAGTGATCGTTGGTCGGCCAATCAGCGCGCGGCTGACTGGAGATGATGCGCGCAACAGTAACGCGAGCTTTGTTGTAGTAATAATCTTGCAATTAATTAGATTTATTGTTAACATGATTTTGTTATTGATGTAAGTGTTATATTTGACATACTAATTATTAATCTGACTATTGTCATTAAATTTATTATTAATTATTAACTATTAACCTATTAGTATTATTATTATTTAACGGTGTAAATTAGCGGCGGTGATTATGCTATGAGTAAGGAAAGTGGTAATTGTTATTACTATTTATTACTTTATTTATTATTATTATTTAATTTTATTACTTATTTTAGGAAAAATGCTTACTATTATCGGTTATTTAATAATTTGCAACCTATGAGGTTGCCTATATAATACTTATTTTTACTATGGTGTATGTGTACTGGCGGTGAGGCGCATCACGTGGTACATTGACGGCAGGAGAGCCGGTTGTTGCCAACTTCGGCGGTTAGAATAATGGCGCTTCTGCGCAGGTGGGATAAAAAGGAGAAGGAAAAATTTTACCCATTGGCTCTCCTGACGTCACAACTCTCTTGTCATCCCCCTCTCTCCTCTTCCCTCTGACTGCAGCTTTCTCATATATGCTCCCAAGTTTCCTTCTCCTTTTCACAAATCCTACATTTTAGTTTTTCCTCTTCTTCCCAAAATCTGCTTTCTCTTATCTCGCTTCCCAGCCTGAGCTTGCTGAACTCTTCCCTCCCATCCGTTTTTCAAGTATCCTGGTATTTCTTCACCCTTTATCTCTCTGTACCATTTATTATAATTCGATCTCTTATCTATTCCCATCTTTCCACTCTTTGTTTTTATTTGTGATTCTTTTTCTTTCCTTATTATCTCTTCACCACTTATCTCCCCCTCTTCTGTCCTTCTCTCTACTTCTTCCAGCCCTCTTTATCGTCCCAGAATTCTTTCCTGTCCTTTTTCCACCCTGAGGATCCTTTCTCTTCTCTGCCTCTGTCTCTCACTTCTTCCTAACATCTCCTCGCTAACTCTCTTCCTCTCCCTTCGCCTAGCCTTTTTTCATAGCCCCACACCCTCATTTCCGCCCTACTTTTTAATTTATCCTTCTATAGTTCCTCCCTAACTAAGTACCCCGGCGTTTTCTCGTTCATTCCCAGCACTCACTTCATATATCTCTCTTCCAACCTTTTTATTGCCTCCCTCTCCCTCCACTCCCAAATTTCCACTCTGTATCCCATTATTGTCCATATCAGCCTGTCAAATAACCACAGCCTCCTGCTCCAATCTCCTCTGAATCTTTTCTTTCCAATACTCCATACCTGTCCCATAGCCGCCGCTTTCCTAACCCTTTCCTTTATATGTGCTTCCTGCCTTCCGTTTCTTTGCAACGTGTATCCCAAGTATCTAAACTCTTTCACTTCCTCCACTATCCTTCCTTTCCATTGCTATCCTTCCTCCCCCCCTTCCTAAATCTCATAATTTTTGTTTTGTCTGCGTTTAATTCCATTCTTTTTTTATCTAGATATCTTTCCAGTCTCTCCATCATATTCCTCATGTCATCCTCCTTTGTCAACAGCACTATATTGTTCGCATATGCCAGGGTGTATACTCTTTCCCCTTCCAGTTTCGCCCTCCCCCCTATTTAACCTTCCCCATTTCTTCCTTTAAATCATGATGCTATCATGATGCTATCATGATGCTGAAAAGCAGAGGGCTCAGTGGCCTTGCCTGACCTCTCTTGTGATCCAGAAACTTCCTCCCGTCACTCCGCCAACCCTGATTCTTATCTCCCTCAGTAATTCCTCCACTCTCTCTCTCTCAATCCTTCCTTCGCTCCTCTCTCCTTCATGGTTTCTAGCACTCCTCTGTTCACTGAATCGGACGCCACCTTGAGATTCACACATAGAGTTACCAGCTTTCCCCTTCTCCTTTCAATCCTCCTGTTAATCAAGTAATTTATCACAGATATGTTATCTATTGTCCCCATCCCCCTCCTGAACTCTGTCTGATTTCTTCGAATTATTCCCTCAACGTCCTCTCTTAATCTCTTCGCTAAAACTGCCGCATATACTTTGTACAAGATTGTCAACTGCCGCATATACCTTGTACAAGGTTGGCATTAGTGTGACCCCTATATACTCCTCCATCTTTTCTCCTCCTTCTTTCTTCAATATTGGTACAATCACGCCTTCCTCCCAGCTTCGTAGCCAATTCTCTCCCCTTCGAATCCTGTTGCAAAACTCCCATACCCAGTCCCGTATATCCCCTCCCCTCCAAATCTTCATACTTCTCCCGGAATTCTATCTATTCTTGCTGCTTTCCCCTCTTTTAATCCATCTATCACTCTCCTAATCTTCACCTTACTTATTTCTATTTCATCATCTCCCTCTCCTACTTTCCTTTTTCCATCTTCCTTTTTCTCTATCCCCCCCTATCATTTTATTCTCTACCCCCCCCCAATAGCTTCGCGAAATGCTCCTTCAATTCTTCCATTCCCTCGTTAATCCTCCTTTTCTTCTTTCTCTTCCTGTTTACTATTGACCAGACATCGCCTTCCCTTTTCGCCTCTTTCGCCATTCTCTCTCATCTCTCATTTTTTTCCTTCTTCTTCCTTTCGCACATCTCTTTATACTCTCATTTTTTCTTCCTATACTCCTCTTCCTCCTTGTCAGTCCTTCTCCATCCTCTTAACTTTTTCTTCATCTCTCGCTTTTTTCTTCACATTCTTTGTCCCACCATCCTTCCCTCCTTCCCCTCACCTTCAGTTTCCTTCAGCGCTTCCTTTAACTTACCCTCCATCCTTTCCTATTCTTTTCCCTCCAATTCATTTCCTCCCAGCCCAAATAAGAAGGGAGGGTGTGCGTCACGGCGGGGCCCGACCACGAACTAGTCGTGAAAACTCGTAATTATTTTGCGAAAAAATGCCACCTCAGCCAGGAATCGAACCTGGATCTCCTGCTTACCAGGCAGACATCTTATCCCTTCGACTATCGAGGCATGTGATATTTATCGCAAATAACGTATTTAGAATAACACGTCAATAATACAATGATACATATATATATATACGTATATTACAATATACATATATACATGTATTCTTTCGAATCCCCATGACCGATACTCCAAAGAGATGATGATCCTATTCTCTCGATCGGACTGCAACGGTGACACCCTACAACGCCATTGGCAAATATACAAATAATCCTCCTGGAGCACGACAAGAGAGATTGCATCAAGCATGGTTCGAGTCCCCTCTCCTAATTTTTCCTTAAACACTTTTCTTCTTTCCTTGTTCCAGATTCCTTTTCACATTTTTCTTCTTTCTTCTTTTTTCCTTCCTCCTTTTCCTCTTATCCAGATTTCCACGGGGTGATCCAAGTTCACTTTGTCACCAATCCTCATGTATTTTCACTTCTCCTATGCTTCCTTGTCTCCTACCACATAATCGATTATCGTGTTTTCCTTTCTATCTGTGAACGTGTACTCGCTCTCCTCATCCCCTCTTGTGTCTTCATTAAAGATGCTCCATCCCTTTCTCTCTAAAAACTCGATCAGCTTCCTACTTTTTCTGTTAGTTCCGTCTTTGGACATTTTCCCCCTTCCAACACCCCATCCTGTGAGCTCATCCTCTTTTTCTACTTCACCTCCTTCCCTCCCTGTTCTCGCGTTAAAATCGCCCCTACTATTGTCTTTATCTCTGCTTCTCTTTTTTGTCTGTCCACTGCTCCGTCTTTTGCAGCTTTCTCTCTTTGTCGTCCTTTACATATACTCCTACCACTCTCTATTTCTTCTTTTCACATCTAATTTTTTCAATTATTATTCCTTCTTCTTCTCCTTCTATTTTCGTCCCCTTTTCCACCTTCTTCCTTCTTATCCCCCGATTATGCCGCCGATTGCCCTCCTTCTTTTCCCCTTTCTTCTTTCATACTGAATCCCCTACTCGTATCCTTTCGGTAGCTTTTCTTTTAACTAGCTTCTCCACCTATATTTCTACCAGCACCATTACATCCCACTGCCCTAATACTCCCCAAACATTTTTATCTTTATTCCCCAATCCCGCCACGTTTCAAAATGCCATCCTCCATCTCTATCTTCATTCTCCTCCCTATCTTCCTCATCATTTTTCGCCACTCCTATGCCCTCCCGCCACCCCGTTTTTTTATATTTTCCTGTTCTCCCTGCTCCGTTCTTCATTTATTTCCCTTCCAATCTTTCAAAACCTCTTCTTTTTCGTCCCATTTCCATCACATCTCATTTATTTTTATCTTTCCATAACCTATCCATACTGATTTCCCCTTTTTCTTTTCTGCCCTCGCAATCTCCTCTAACCTCCATTTCATTCTCCTCTCCCTCCACATCCAATCTCTTCCAAAACTTTCTCCCTCCTGCCCTTCAATTGTTTTTTCCCCTCCCATACCTTTCTTCTCTGTTCCTCGTCCCCCAGTCTTACCCATAACGTCTCTCCTTCCTTCTCCCCTTATTTTCCTAACCTCTTTTATATCCACTTCTATCCCTATCCCCTTAAATAACTTCTCTACCGCCTCCTTCCTCTTTCCATCTTTTATCTCCGCTCCTTTTATAATTAGATTCTTCCTTCTTTGCGCTCTCTCTTTCTCTTCTATAATATTTCTCCAGCTGCTCCATTCTTTTCTCTAAATGCCTCGTTCCTTCCCCTTTCCTCGTCTTCCTTCCCCCCCCCCAAGTCCCACCTCTCTCCTTAATCTCTTTTATCTCCTGCTCTAACCTCCTTATCTGCCTTCTCATCTCTTTCCTTTTTCTCTCCCAGTTCTCCTGCATCCTCATCGCTCTCCTTATCTTGTCCATCTCTTCCTTTAGCATCACCTTCTGTTCCTGTATCTCTTCCTTCATCTCTTCCTTCATCTCCTTTATCTCCTCCATCCATCCCTTGAATACTTTCATCTCCTTAATCATCTCCATTCCTCCATTTCCATTTTCCACCTCCCTATTATCCCTCCAAGTTTCTCGTCCCTACTCTCCGCCTCCCCTTTTTCCTGCTCCCCTCCTATCAACTTCAATTCCGGAGATCTCATTATCACCTTGCTTTTCTTAAAGATCCTCCTCTTTCGCTTCTTCTCCCTCCCACACGATTCCTTTTCACGTAGTCCTCAATATTTCCCACGCTCCCGCTTTTCTCTTTTACATCTACCTTTTCTCCTCTTAAATTCCCCTTAACGTTTACCGTGTCGCGCTCTCTACCTTCACTCATCACTCGACTTTGCCTATCGCCTTCCCTTCTTTACTACACTCTTTACTTTCTGTGGCGCTTGCCTAACTGAGTCTTCCTGATCCTATAAGTCCTTTTTCGCTTCCCTTATCCTCACCCATGCCCTAGATCTCTTCTCGCTCTCACGCTCCGTACACACTTCTTCTTTCTTTCTCACTCACTCCACCGCTTTCACTCTCAAACATACACCTTCCTACCACAAATGCTTTAGCCAAAATCCACGTATTCACACTATTTGCGCCGGAAGCGGAAGTCTTTTGTCTTTAAATATTTGCTTGAATAATTTGCATCTCATAGATGAAAAAGAAATGATTATAAATAATTTTTGTATTTCAGCTGCTGAAACAATTGCAATCTCCAGAATTCAAGTTGTATCCATTAATGTTAGAGATATGTACTTCATAATTGAGAAAAAAATATGCTTTTTGCAAAGTCTGGCTTGTTTAGCTTGTGCATTGTTTGATTCTTCCTCACTAAAAAAAGTCGATAAATTCATTTTGTTCATTTCTCTTAACCTTACAATCATTTTGCAAATAATTTTTTTTCAATCGCTTGTAATTCGGAGATATTTTCAATGAGGAAATGTTGATTCCAAATTATAACGAAGCATATATTTACGCCCCGTTCCTAACAACTTTACGCCCTCGCACCGCTCGGAACATCGCGCCACGAAACATTCTGTCTTTTTCTCCTACCTACCTTACCGAACTCCTATCACCTCCCGGTAGACTTCCGTTTTAGACTACCTACTCCCACGCCGAATCCTGATTATCTACTATCAATTTTTCGTCGATATTTTTCCATTTCTGTAGAGAAAGATCCTTATCTAAAATCTCTAATCCGCCGCTAGTTCGCTCTATCTTGTTATCAAAATATCGAAGCCGATTTCAGATGAGTTTCACGGAGAGGCTCCTTTCCATTCTATCTATCCCATCTGAATTATCCTTTCCGACTTATAGCCGCGCGGGAAAAGCGAGACCGTTTTAAAATTAATAAGACAAATCGTGAGTTGCGGCACACTTTGTATAAACAAACATATACAGATGCGTAAATGAATTTTATAAAATGATAATGTTCATTTGAGGCAAAGAAAATCCATTGCTGTCGTGATATTTGTCAAAATAATTGTATGTATCTATGTATATGTGTATATGTTTACTTATTTATATCCAATCACTATTTATAATCATCTATTAATTATTTTAATAACTGTGTCTGAAGACACAAGTCATTCGCCTAATACTGAATTTGCAGTTAGAAGGAGAAAGATCCGCGATAGACCTTTCAGCCGTCGCGGACGCCGCGATAGACTTGCAACATCAAATCCAATTCCAGAAGTGAGAAGTGAGAAATAACATACTTTTAACATTTATTTCAGGTGCACCTTTTTTTTAAATATATTATTAAGTTAATATGTCATATAATAATATTTTTATTAGTCAACAAACTTATCTGGTTTTCCCTTAAGCTTACTATGACTTTGAGAACAATTCTTTTTTTTTAAATTGCTCATAGTTTGGATATTAGTAATATCTGCGTAAAGAAAGTGTTTTCTAGTAGCATAATGCATTGGCTCAACGTTGGCGATTGGTTATGTTGGGAGTACATTGGTCGTTATTTCCCAATGGAAAGTCAATATTGGTTATGGAATGAATGCAAATATATTATTAATGTTATATTATTAATGTTACAATGCCCAACAATTACACAGCATTGCATTTACATTAGAAGTACATTGGCCAAGATCCTTCAATCTTATGTGAATATTGATTACAGAAGAAATAGTAATGTGCTGCCAATATTACATGCCAATAATTACACAATATTACGTTTACATTGGAAGTGCATTAGCCAAGGTTTCTCAGTCTTGTGTGAATATTAATAACAGAAGAAATAGTAATGTGCTGCCAATATATGTATTGCGTTTGCCTACTGGATAAACGTAATGTAAATAATTATTACATATCAACTTAAGATTTTCTTTTTTTTAACATAAAATGCAATACTTTTACTTAAAAAATAAAAGAAATCTTTATATTTATATAAAGATTTATATAAGTAATATTTATATTTGTAATGGAGCATTTTCAAATGCTTCGTTACTAACGCGCACTATGTGGCTCACATCATCCGAAACCACCCGAACATCCCCGACCGTAACCGCGATACACGCGCGCTTCTGATCTGTCACGCGTCGGCGGCATGACTGATCAGCTGTTTTGGCTTGATAGCTCTTAACAAATTACGCGTTGACACGTAACACAAAAATGGATATACCTGGCGAATTTTTCGTAAAACATTCAGACCTGTCTGATTATCCGACCCGTCCGCTTCCAAAAAGCACCGATCCGACCTGAACAGCGCGAGAAGATTCTCGCGACGAATATCGAGCGTTCTCAGTATTTCCGTTTTTTCCTTCCCGAAAAATCGGAATGTTCTCAGATTTTTCTCACACGAATACCGAGCGTTCTCAGTATTCTCATTTCCGTCTCGTCCAACAAGTCGGAGTGCTCTCGGACTTTCCGGCGATATACGCAAAGCACCGTGTCACCGCGAGCATCCACCATTGCTTAGCAACCCGTGCGTCTCAACGCTCGACACAACGTGGGCCCGATTGCCTAGCAACGCATTGTGTATATGACCTACGCACGCTCTAGCGACTATCACCCATCGCATTCACGATTCTGCGCTACGAATATCACAAAGCGACAAACGAAACCCATACACGAACGGCTATGCGGAAACCAATTATTTCGAGCAATTAAAATCAGGCGACTGCAATTCTTTCCCGAACCCGGCATTCGACGAGCATCTCCGAGCTGACGTCCCTGCATTCGTAGCATAGATTGTCCGACCGCGCAGGGACGTACCATGGCGTCCGAATAGGGACCGTTTTAAGGAAAAAAAAGGGGATCACAGATGCCAGTCTGGGTACAAAACCTTTCAAAGCAAAACGCCCTTCGTGTACCATCATCACTCGACACAACCGCGACTCTCAAAGATCTCCGCCGCCGCTTACGAACATACGCTAACGCTCATCCACATCATGCCTACCGTAAAAGTTGGAACATCCACAGACACTGAACCATCCACGATCGCCACACCTCTTCCCGTCTTACCCCCTGCCGAACCAGGTTATGCAAAGATAATGAATCAAATCCGAAAATGGGGGTGCTACTTCGACAATCGCGACTCTCTCTCATTCCTGAAGAAACTTACTGAATTACAGAGACAATACCGGTATTCCAACGAGATAATGTTGGAAGGGCTGCCTGAATTACTTAAAGGCAACGCCCTGTCGTGGTATCGAAACAACGAGAACGAATGATCAGGCTAGGAAGAATGATCAGCTTTCTTAGCCGATTTTCGCCGTTACTTTTCATTCCGCGTCGTTACCAGATAAAATTAGCGCAAGAAATTCGCGATCGGAGGCAACGCCCTGACGAAACATTCTCACAGTATGTCACTCATATGCTCACGTTAATGCGCCGTGCGGGAAATCACTCAATACCAGAAAAGATCGACTCTACGAAAACATGAGAGCTGAGTATAAAATATTTGTCCGGATTAACGAAAAGACTACGTTGCATGATCTTACAACCAAGCGGCTGAGGAAATCCAAAAAGTCCGCGAAATAGAGAATAAAGAAGTACGTGAATGTCGACGATGTGTGAATACAGCCGCAACCCCCCCCCCCCCGTCGCAATCAATTCCATACGATCACCAGAATACATGCTGGAGTTGCAAACAACGGTCATGATCGGTTCTCGTGCAAACGACCCCCCCTCCCAGAAATTTTGTTCACAATGTGACAAGGACGGGGTACTTACAAAAGATTGCCACCCCCAGGGGAAGTTTCTAGGAAACGCCGCGACGGCCGGAGTCGCCGCTAATACACCCCGGCCGGGAAACTCGCCGTCGTAGAATATACACCCCGCCCACACATCCGCGTCAAAATCGGCATTCGCGAATTCTTCGCCTTTCTGGATACGAGGTCCGAAATCTCAAATAAATTCCGAGATCGCACGCTACGCCCAAGAAATCGGGTACGAAGTCACCCCCGCCAAAAGCCAGATTCATCTAGCCGATGGGGCACTCGCCAATACTAGCGGGAAAATCTCGCTACTCCTAACTACACACCAAAGAAACACACTTCAAACACACTTACCAGATCCTACCAACTCTAGATAGTACGATCCTAATAGACATAGATTTATGGGCCCACCTCCACCTGACACTGCTCCCTCCACCGAACGTGGCATCACCCCTCCTACGCCGTCACAGCCGGATTAATGCGCCGCACGCCCCGAGAAGACCGCGAATTAATAATCTTTCTTAATAGCGAATTAAAAAATTCGAGGGCGTGAAAGAGTCAACCAACCGTATTACACACGTCATCCGAGTAAACAACCCTGTGCCAATCAAACAGCGGTATCAATCACGAAACCTCGCGATGCAAAAGATCATCGAAGAAGTGCAACAGATGGAGAACGAGGGCATCATCGAGCCCTCCTCCAGTGCGTGGAGTTCCCCCGTCATGATCGTCCGAAAGAGAGACGGCAAACATCGGTTTTGATCCATAGATTTCCGTAAGATAAACAACGTGACCGAATGAGATGTGTACCTGCTGTCTCACATCGCCGCTACTCTGGACAAACTCCGCGGCGCGCGCTATTTATCTACCCTCGATCTGAAGCAGGAATATTGGCAGATATCCCTCGCCCCCGAAAGCCGACCGGTAACCGCGTTTATAGTACCCGGACGAGAACTGATGCAATTCAAGGTCATGCCATTCGGACTACATTTCGCACCGGCCACGTTTCAATGTCTCCTCGATAGCATACTCGGCCCCGAACTTGAACACCGAACATATTCGTGTATCTGGACGACATCGTTATTGTCAACCCTTTTGAATTACATCTAACACATCTCACGGAAGTTTTCCGTCGACTGCGCGACGTCCGCCTCCAATTAAACTTCGAAAAGTGCAATTTTTGTCTTACCGAACTTAAGTACCTCGGCTATATAATTAATCGTGGCATCCAGTCCCAACAAAGTTAAAACCATCGCCCGCACCCACAAGTGTCAAACAAGTTCGACAATTTGTGGGTGTGGCCTCGTGGTATAGAAGGTTTATATCGAATTTTTCCACAACCGTCGCATCACTGACCAAGTTGACAAAAAAGGGCATCAAGTGCCAGCCCTGACCGCTATGCACATACGCGCGCTCATTTGTCACTTTTAATCTGATCCACTGTAAAAACTATTCATCGCACGCAATTTTGCTAAAGGAAAAAATTGTTTCTTTTAGCATAAAGAAACACGTAGTGTACTCCAAATGCGGGAGTTTTGGGACCCTGTATGTATGT
>NW_011933541.1:90293-121577 GCF_000187915.1 Pogonomyrmex barbatus
AGAGAGTAACCGCAGCTTAAATTTTTTAGATCTCAAATGATCAAAGACGAGATCTTTATTGATTGGTACCACAAGAATACTTTCTCGGGCAGAATTCTCTCATATTTCTCGAATCATCCCATCAGTCACAAAAGAGGGGCTGTGTTCAATCTTTTGAACAGAGCTTTACTTCTATCACACACTCAATTCTTTCAAAAAAACGTGGAATTCTGTATCCGAATATAGATAATGCATATCCCATTGATTTTATTTTCAATAACATTAACCGTAGGTTGAAAACTCTTCTCAATGATGGACTAAATTTTCGCGACAACCACGCCAACAATGTTTTACCTTCGGATAATAACGTTAAAAAAATTTTTAGTTGTCCCTTTTGTGAAGGGAATCACTGAGAAGATAGCCCGGGCAGTTAACAATCCGTATATTACTTTAAGCTTTAGAGTCATCAATAAGCTCAGTAAATTAATATGGGTTCACAAAGATAGAGATCAAAAATTGCTTAATAATAATGTAGTCTACAAAATAAAATGTAAAGACTATTGCGCTTCTTATGTCGGCCAGACGAAACGGTTTTTGAATGAAACGGTTTGAGAATGAAAGAATATATGATCAACATTAAATCGGATCCGTCCAAGTTGTGTCCATACTGTGATTTCTGAACATGTCTCGTCTTTCAATCATGAATATGATTGACAATATACAGATTTTAAATCGCAAACCTAACTATCATAAGAGGCTGAAATGATATTTATAAAGGAACAGAAAAAGGGCATTAATTCTCACAAAGACACGGAGCTATTCAGCGACATGTACTTTGACATTCTTAAAAATTGTTGACAACATTATTGTTCTTTCTAACCTCTCCTCTCCCACTCCTTTCCCTACCAGTTTCTTACAATATATTCTATACGCCTTTTCGTCTGAACTACAATCTCAGAGTTCGTTGGCGAGTTGCTACTTTCTACTGTCTGATAGTCGAGATTTATCTAAAGGAATTTCCGAGGATTAGGCTATCATTTATTATTACATACAATATTCCGTTCACTAAATCTCACGTCTTTTCCGGTTTCACTTATACGTAAGTTATACTATAGCATTCGACTTTTATCGGTTCAATCGTATAGATTTATATAATGATTAAATTGTTTTTTACTCTATTATATTTAATAGATTTACACGTTTTAAATAAGGACTATTAATTCTGTTGACAATCATCAACGTCTATTTTTAACTTTTTAACTCGGAGATATTCGCGCCTATCAACGATGAATACTCTGGCAAATCTCATAATTTTTACATCTTTCCGAAAACGTGAGATTGGACTACATCAGCGTAATAGAAGCGACGGAATCAGAGGTTTTCTTCATACCAACATACAATATTTCTCTCTCTATCTTGCATATATTTTTGTTGTTAACACGTGACGTTTATATAAGAAAATTTCGATATGATTATGTATCGCATTGCTTTTTCATTTCCGGTATAAACTCATTCGTACATTATTATTAGACGCGCTGTTTGATGTATGTAACTTAATCAAAGTTGCTTTCGCCTTGTAATACTATATTCTTTAATAATTTTCTATTGAGCTTTTCTGATCGTGTCTTAAATGGTTGCTGAAGAAGGCTCTGTGAAGCCGAAACGTTCAACTTTAAATTTGTTTTTTTTGTTGACTTTCGTTGTTTCATATAAATAATAAAAATTTGTTGACGATAATAAATATTGTGTTTGTACAACATTTAATTTCTCGCTCGTTTGTCGGCTTTTCCTCCCTTTTTATTGTTTATCTTATATAAGCTTTTCGCTTTATTGATTTAATAAATATTAAATATTGTAATAAATAATAAATATCGTAGTAACAAATTTTTTATAAATAATTACTATAAATAAAGAATAAGAAATTCAATGAGAACAAAACATATATATTTTTTTAAATACATAAGGCATGAACATGAGACCATGAACATAAGAATATTAGATATAAGTTTACTGTTTGTTAATTAATATCACATCAGTAGCAATTATTAAATACATATCTACTTATTATATAAAAGAAGCATAATACATTTGTTGTTGTGTAGTACGATCAAACTATATAACTGTGAAAAAGAAAAACAAGTTTTAAAACAAAGAGAAAAATAATTATAAATAATTATAAATAATTATAAATACATCATGTATAATTGCAAAGAAGAATAATTGACAAATTTATTGTACAGCTAAGAATTTTGTATATTAATATATGTCACAGAAATAATAAATGCATATGCAATAATAATATAGTACTATACAGTTTGTAGTGAGTATAAAATTAAATAATTTAGATCTTTTTCTACTACTATTATTGCAATAAACACACGTTTGCATAATTTTTTATTTTATAATGTATGCCAACAAACAAAAAATATAATAGTTTTATATTTCTAGATTAAAAAACTTTAAAAGAATAAAATAAAAATAAACATTGAAATGTCAAAACTATTAAAAGCTTGGCGCGTATTTTTCAAAGATCGGAAGTGACTCTTAAATGGTGTTCGAAATTGCTAAAAGTAAATCGCGCCTGAAAGCGAAACGCGGAACACGACAAGCGCACGTGATGATTCGCGGCAATCGATTGCCCTAAATCATCCGATCGATGGCACCAGGTAACTTATCAATACCTATCATGAGGAAGTAATTATGCTTATCAGCTACTCTTCAATGGCGGTGTTGTTTCGCAATCGACGAAACGTATGTGTGTGCTATCGATTGGCCGAAAATCACATGATTCGTCGTGTCAATCGCTGATAGGAAACCCCGCAAGCTTCTCGAAAAATCCTCATTACCCAAAATACCCAAAATTCTCTAAGAGTCGACCATAAATCTTGCTACTGAAAAGTATACCGTGCTCGTGTCGTCAAGTCAGTGCTCTTGTTGTTCTCTATCGCTCTTATCGTACTCGTAAGTTCAGCTCGTAAGTTAGACTTGTCATATCACTCGTCTTGTAATAACGTTACATAAATCGTCGTTGCGAGAGACTTTTCGGCAAACATTTTGAAACATTTTGAATCGTGGCGAATCCCTAATTCACATTTTCTCTCGTCACATCGAAATTCTAGTGCTTCGAACTCGACGAAGCCTAGATGAGCAAGGTCGATTCATAGTTCGATTATCGTTCAAGACGCCTCCTCCGTTGAATATCGAAGATTCTCACTTTTCTTCGTTTTCATGTCTTGCTCGACTCAAACTTGATTTGAAATTTAGCCCGAAGTGGCAAAGAAATACAGTGCTTTCAGCGAATATGAAAACTTAGATCACATGGTTCCCGTCAATGATATGAAAACGTCTCGCTCACAAATCATTTACATTCCTCACCATGCGATTATTCGCAATAGCAGCACTACCACGCGTCTTCGAGTGATGTTCAATGCATCAAGCCGCACGTCGAACGGATTTTCGTTAAATGATCATCTCTTAATTGGACCCAGATTGCAAACAGATCT
The DNA here is from genome assembly GCF_000187915.1 of Pogonomyrmex barbatus. The sequence continues at coordinate 93,776 of NW_011933541.1, forward strand.
GACCATTATCATTCTTCGTGGCGTCAGTATCGCTATGTCTATACTGCTGACTTTGCTAAAATGTACCGCCAAATTCTCATCGACGAACGAGATGTCGATTTCCAAAGAATTTTTTGGCGATTAGATTCGTCCCAAAACGTTCAAGCCTATCGGTTATCACTGTCACATATGGAATCGCATGCGCTCCATATCTAGCTCTTCGCGTTCTTAAACAATTAGCCTTAACCGATGGCGCCTCATTTCCGGTCGCTCAATTTTCTTCAGCATAACATCTATGTCGATGATTGCATCTTCAGAGCAGATGATAAACCTATGGCTAAACAAACGCGCGATCAATTGATGAAGTTACTAAATCTCACTGGATTCAATCCGCGAAAGTGGTCCAACAATTGTCTCGATCTTCTCCAAGATATCGATCCATGTGACCATGGCCTATCTCACACTAAATCTTTGGAGTCCGACGATCAGTTCCAAGTCTTAGGACTCAAATGACATCCACCGCGTAATGTCTTTCAATTCAATGTAACCTTGTCTAATTCGCTGCCATCAATCAAACGCACAATTCTCTCAGCTATCTCGAAATTGTTTGATCCACTGGGATGGCTCACTCCCATCATAATCACGGCAAAGATTCTGATGCAGCGCTTATGGCGTGCAAAGGTTCTCTGAGATGGTGCAGGTCCTTCTAATATCCTTTATGACTTGCATATTATCGTTCTTTCGAACTTTTCAATTCGCTCGAAATTCCTCGCTGGACCAGAAAAGGTCATGACACACAATATTGTGAACTGCATGGTTTTTCGGACGCATCCACATTTGCTTATGCAGCCGTGATCTATTTTAAGGTCGACTTTTTTTTAAATGATCGTCAAGTTTCTTTATTAATAACGAAATCTCGAGTCACTCCCTTGAAAAGTCTAAGTATTCCTCGGTTAAAATTAATGGCTGCCGTTCTCTTAGCCCGTATAATTTCTTATGTTCGAGAATCTCTTAATTTAACTGACATTCCATGTCATTGTTGGACAGATTCCACCGCTCTAGTTTGGATAAGACAACATCCATCCAAATGGAAAACATTCGTAGCGAATCGAATTGACGAGATACAATCTAAAGTTCCGAACTCTCAATGGCATTACGTGCCAACTCAAGAGAATCCAGCTGACTGCGCGTCGCGAGATATTCCCGTACAAAGTCTGCTCAATAAGACCGATTGATGAAGGGGTCCAGAATAACTTAAATTACCAAGTGCTCAATGGTCTCAAACTGATGTTATTCTTCCTCTGAACTCTTCGCTCGAGGCCAAGTCTCATCTTGTCAGTCTTGGAATTGATACTCAAGATGAATGGGATCTCGCTCAACGATTCTCATCGTGACAAAAATTAATTCGCGTCACATCGTATATTTTTCGTTTTGTCAACATTACAACTTAAGGTAAGTACCCGTAAGCATTCTCTTCTCCGGATCTCCACGCTCCGACTCTAACAGTATTAGACCAATCCAAAGTGATCAACGACAAACATTTTTGGTGTCGATACATGCAATCTCGCACATTTCCTCGCGATATCCAAGAACTAAAGGCGAAAATTCGATTCGCTAATAATAGTAAGCCTAAATTTTAATCCCTTTTTCGACCAATACGGTTTGATTCGAATCAGAGGACAACTCCATCACTCAAAGTTCCCGGAGCGAAACATCTGATTATTCTCGGCAACATTCTCTACTCTCACCTTTCATTCAGCACGCTCATCTCCGAACTCTTCATGCAGGTACGCAAATCATTCGCTGCGTACTTCGCAATGAATTTTAGATTCTCCGCACTCGTCAAAAGGTTAAATCAATCATACACGAGTGCTTAAGATGTGCGCGCGAGAGGACTGATAAGTCGCATGAACTCATGGAAGATCCGCCCGATATGCGCGTTCGGAAGAGTGCTCGTGCATTCCTGCATTGCGGAGTGGATTATACGGACTCATTCTCGTTCGTTCCTCCGCGAGACGAGGATGTAAAGCCCGAAAAGCGTACATTACGCTATTTATATGTATGATTGTCCGAACTATTCATTTAGAGCTCATCAGCGATTATTCTACGGATGCGTTCTTAGCTGCATATAGTCGATTTTGCGTTCGTCAAGGCATCCCGTTATGCCTATACTCAGATAATGCTAAAAACTTTCGAGAAGCCGATCAAGAACTTTTGAACATGTGGAAGGCCACTCAATTCGATCCTCGCGTACTTAACAAGTTAGCTTTCAAATCGGTACGATGGATGTTTATTCCCCCGGCAGCTCCTCATTTCGGAGGACTATGGGAAGCCGGAGTGCGTAGCGTCAAATTTCACTTAAAACGGATTGTAGGAAATTACACGTTCACTTTCGAAAAAATGACCACGTTGCTTTGCAAAATAGAAGCCTGCTTAAATTCGCATCCTCTTGTTTTCGGACGATTATGAAGACTATTCTGTTTTAACGCCTGCTCATTTCCTGATCAACCGCCGACAAACATACCGTTTCCGATGCTTCTTGACGAGAAGGAAACGCTCCTATCTCGATGGCAATTGATTCAGCGATTGCAATCCGTCTTTTGATGAAAATGATCTAACGACTATTTACAAACTCTACATGAACGACCAAAATGGCGAACTGTACAAAACCTTGCGAAAGTAAGACGCATTGTATTATTGCAAAATCCGCTTGCTCCTTCTTGTCAATGGGAGCTTGGAAGAATCATAGAATGCCACCCTGGCACAGACGGACTAATTCGCGTCGTCACCGTTAAAACGGCGCGTTCAGTATTCAAACGACCAATTGTTAAACTTAGTTTCTTGCCGATCAACATTTCCGAAAATTGAAATTGCGCTATTGCAAGTTGATTGTAACTCCGTAGGAATTAAGGTAACTGTCTTATCATTATTCCTGCATGGCGGGCGGCACTTGATGTAATTTCGGATGTAAAATCCGAGGCGGGCGGTATGTTTGAAATTGCTAGAAGTAAATTGCGCCTAAAAGCGAAACGCGGAACACGACAAGCGCACGTGACGATCCGCGGTGATCGATTGTCCTAAATCATCCGATCGATGGCGCCAGGTAGCCCGTCAATACCTATCACGCGGAAGTAATTATGCTTATCAGCTACCCTTCAACGGCGGCATTGTTTCGCAATCGACGAAACGTATGTGTGTGCTATCGATTAGCCGAAAATCGATAGCACACACATATGTCACACATGATTCGTCATGTCAATCACTGATAGGAAATCCCGCAAGTTTCTCGAAAAACCCTCGTTACCCAAAATTCTCTGAAAGTCGATCATAAATCTTGCTACTGAAAAGTATACCGTGCTCGTGTCGTCAAGTCAGTCTTGTTGTTCTCTATCGCTTTTATTGTACTCGTAAGTTCAGCTCGTATCGTAAGTTAGACTTGTCATATCGCTCGTCTTATAATAATGTTACGTAAATCGTCGTTGCGAGAGACTTTTCGAAGCATTTTGAAGCATTTTGAATCGTGGCGAATCCCTAGTTCACATTTTCTCTTATCACATCGAGATTCTAGTGCCTCAAACTCGACAAGAATATTTACTGCGAGCATTCTCAAAGAGCGAATTCTCAGTGACAAGTGCGCATATCTCAGCTTGACGAAGCAGCACGTCGTCATTCGCTAAGTTGGATCAAAGTGAAAGAGCTTGCGACCATTCTCTTATTACGCTGCGGACATTCTCCAATCACGTGACCGCGCAATTCATGTGAACATATTCACCCTGTGTGTGCAATCTGCCTAGCGAACATCTGTTCTATTTTATCAACGTGTACGCCACCATCAGACTCTATATTCTGTACATTTCAACATGGCAATAACTGACTTATTAAATTAATGTGATTTGTCTCAAGAATTCTCGTCATTCTATCACCCATCGAATCCTCAGGCGAGGGTCGTTCCAGCGAACGGCATCTCAATTCCGTACAAATGACGACGATCAATCCGCAGCTTAGGGCCATGGCACATAAAAAACTTAATTTAAACAGCAAGCGAATTAGCCAATCACAGTCGAGAATGTAAGATAGTAACATAAGCAAGGGTGACACCCGATTGACTACTAGCCACTTACAGGGGTTGGCACCTAGAATTTTTTCACTGTTCAAGCGCTGTGTGGCTAGTGGTCAATCAGAATGTGATCAAACGGATGTCACTCCATAAGCAATAGCAAATCCATGACATTGATTTCTTTACCTGCTTAAGTCTTACTGCTTAAATTTTTTTATATGTCATGGCCTTTATTGATGCATTGTCCGATCCTTTACTAGAGGATCCTTACTTCTAGCTAGAGACCCTCTAATCAAAGACTGACCATGAGAGTGTCACTTTTGATTGGTCCATAATTTTCGTCAATTCCCGTTTAAAAAAAAATTCAAATTTCAATTACTCTGTTTTTTGAAATATAAGTAATATTTAATGATAAATATGAAAAAAAATCTTTAAAATTTGTTTTTTATATTAATTTAGATTATATCTTAAAATAATTTTTTATATTTAATGTTTTCTATTAAGAATTAAAAGAAAATTTATCTTAAATAAGATTTAAATAAAAATAGGAAATAATTATTAAAATTAAAAACACTTTTAAATTTACAAAATTTATTTTAAAAAAATATTTACAGCCATAGATTTAAGCATCTTTGTTAATTTTTTTTCCTTCAGACTTTTGTTGCCACAAATCAGGAACAAAATGTACCTATAATATAATACATCTTTTAATAACCAATTGTATATGTACTACGTACACTTAATCCTAACGCAGCCCTATTTTTCTCTAATTCTGAAGCATATTTATTAATTCCCTAGATTTCCGCTTTTCCGCCACCAAGATACATGGCGAAAAAGTTCACGTAAAAAATTTCACATTTTCACGTTTGAGAGTTACATGATCCTGCAAAATCGTACATGATATATAAACACAAGTACAATAATTCAGTAAAATTTTTTTGGCAACTACAAATTGACATTAATTTTGGATTGATAACATCTTTTTTCACTTTTGCAAAGTTTCTTTTCTACTTCATATAATTAAAAGTGCCAAATTTTTGTGCCAATTTTTTATTTTTTGTAGAAATAATGAAACGATTTTTCAAATAAGAATGAACTACAAAATAAAATGTATTTCAATGTAAAGCTCTTTTTATTTTATTAAATTAGAAGTTGGCGCCAATTATTCGTATCATATCTTTTGTACCAATATGAAATTTATTATTAAAAAGACTTTTGTAGATGGAAATTTTTGTATAAAATTCTTTCTTTTACATAAATAAGAAAACGGGCGCGTGAACTTGGCGTTTCACACGGCATTTTTTAAAAGGTAATTTTATTAGGATCACTCATTTTTTTAGTAACAAATAGTATTTATTATTTAGCATATTTGAAACATTTTTTTACTTTTTATATACTAGAAAAAACAATCAGTATTCAGTCATTATTTTTTAATAATCTTTTTAAAAAATATATATACACATTTTTTGCTCCTCTAGGCCATTTTTTCTTGTTAATTTGCGCATCATCAATGTCTATCCATTACATGTTTCATGTCTACATATACTTGTATAATAACCATCTTCAATAGATGATCCATGATGAAAAATGGCATTCATTACTTTATAAAATTCATTACCTTAAAAAATTCATTACCTTAAAATTGTCCTCCTACTGATATTGTAGTTGTTGGTACTGCACGCAAATTAAATTGATCTATTTTTATTAATTTACCATTTTGTTCTAAAAATAATTATAAATAAATGATAAGTATTTCTCATGTTAATGTTAATTCTTTTTTAAATATATCTTTCCCTGTACTATTTTTACATAGGTTATGAGAGTGATACCACCTCGAAAAAGTAATATTTAATAAATCATTAAGATCGTCACTGTCTTTTTTAAAATTAGTAATGGGAATTGAAATAAGAATATTATCATTAGTAATAACAATTGTATTATCACAAGTTTTGCACCGTATAGTGGAACGAATTTGATTAACTAAATTTTATTTACTTTGCTTAACTAGATTTTTTATATAATCATATTTTTTACAGATAGCTATGAGAAATTCAGATGCATCTTTTATACAGTTAGAAAAATTACCTCCTAAATCTTGTTGTATTGTAAATGTATTCAAATCAGATTCCGATTTCATATCGATTCATTAATATACCTAAAACATTTAATTTATCACACTCAAAAATTTGTTTTCTAATAACATTTAAATGCAAAAAACATTGCAAAATTGCATTTTACTGAGTAAGATGAAACTTTATCCTTATTTTGGAACCCATGTATTACCCAAACAATATTTTTTTGAACCGTTTCATGTGATTCTTGAATAGAAGAAATAACTTTTGATAATGTCCATAAAGTATCTTTTATTTTAGTATATTTTTGTTTTGAAATAGTAATCAATTTCGCTTCTGATTTATATGTTTGTTTTAATTGATTATATTCAATAATTGCATCTTCACTAGCTTTTATAGATTATAGAGGATATTTTATAGAGATCGTAATTAATTAAATACAAACCTTCTCTAGATATTACTCGTGACAAAGCAATAAAATTTGTTCTGTATTAAATACAGAATTATCAATGTCCATAATAGCATTTTGTAAACTTAATCCTTGGCTTTTATGAATAGTGATTTCATAACTTAATGATAATGAAAATTGTTTTCTGATAACGTAAGCTCTATCCATCACTTGAAACGCTGACTCTTTCAATCAAGTATTCTGAACCTATAGGTAATAAAAGTTTGATCTTTTCTACATATTCAGTATTTATATCTTGAACAATTGATATTATTTTCGCGATTGTACCATTTACCAGTCCCAAACTAACATCAATATTACGTCTTATCATTACTTTTGCTTCAATCTTAATAATAATTTATTTCGAAAGTCTGTTCTAGTATCATCTTCATCATTTTTCGATAATACTTTCAATACTTTCTTTTTTATGTATGGAATACAATTTATCGTGTCTTCAGCAATTAATAATATTTCTTTTGAATTAATACGATTTAACATTGCAGTGTTTAAAATATCACACATATGACAAGTAGGAAATAAACATACAGTTAACTGGTAAATTGATAATAAAATTACATATTTCATCCAATCTTGAATTAAAAGAAGTATTCGTAAAGGATATTTTTCTATTTTGAAGAATCTCGTGATCTGAATTTGTCAATAAATCAATACGAATACGCGATAACAATTCACGATAAACCATATCTCCTTGTCGCATATTAATTCATCATATTCAAATAATGTAGTCCATAAATTAATGGTTCCTAAAGTGCCAATATATTTATCAATTTTTTCTTTCAATAAATGAACAAAAACAAAATCTTCGTGTACAGAAGGTAATTGAAGAAGATCTCCAAATAAAAGAATATGTTTTCTATCAAACCACCCATATGGAAAAAAATTATTGAGAACTATTGAGAAATATAACTATTCAGAATTATTCAGAAAACTATTGAAATTTTGTGTAGTATTATGGGATAATTTATTATTAGAAACATGAATAGTTTACTATTGAATGAATAGTAACTGTAGACACTTACTATTTATTACTATTAGAATCGTAAATAGTTTACTATTGGAGCGAATAGTAATTATAAAGGTTTCTTTACTATTAGAATGAATAGTTTGCTATTCTATTGGAATAACTACAAATAACTACAAGTTACTAATTCGCGATTTTTGTGAAAAATCATGGAAATCTGATATTAGTATTAAATGATATGCCAATTACAGGATAGTATGCAAATATTCTCATTAGTAATCTTTTTATTGTATTTTTTTAAATAATGTTATGATGTATGTACAGGATGTCTTATTTTAAATGACGGATTGAGATTTTTCGAAAATTATTGAAGAAAAACGTAAAAACGTTTGAAATAAAAGATATACGTTTTGAAGGGAGACAAATAATAAAATTAATTTTCGAAAAAAATCAATACATGATTTCTCCGATTATTCTGCATATAAAAGTATTAAGATAAAAATTTAATGAACAAAAGGGTAATGAGAAACGGTAAACAGTGCGCAATGAACTTTATAAATCTTTTTGATTAAAAAATCTTCTTTATTCAATCAAATGTTTCGGCTCTGGTATTGAGTGGTATTGAATCATCTTCAGTGATAAATAATAGTCAGAAGGCGCCGAACTCTATTTATTTTTGACGGACAAATCTACAAGCAGACTTTCGATCTATCTATGGGTTCTCCATTGTCCCCAATTGTAGCTGATTTGGTGATGAGGGATCTTGAGGAGATGGCTATCGAGAGGATTGACACAGAGTTACCATTTTATTTCCAATACGTCGACGATATCGCTTTGGCTATTCATTTTAACAGGATTGAAAATACTCTCAAGATTTTCAACTCTTTCCACCCAAGACTACAATTCACATGTGAAATTGGGGGAGAGTTGAATTTCTTGGAAGTTACCATGAAAACTGCTAATAACGTTATTCATTTTGATTGGTTCCATAAGTCAACCTTTTCTAGTAGTTCTTAAATTATCACTCTCAACATCCTCTGTCCCAGAAGAAAGGCATAGTTTGTGGTTTAATAGATAGGGTCTTCTCTTTATCACACCCTCAATATCACAAAAAAAATCTGGAATTAATTGTGTCCATTTTGTTAAACAACGATTATCCTCTTGAATTTGTCTTCAACTGTATATCTCAAAGACTTAAAAAGTTGTTTTTTAAAAATAATGGCACAAAATAACGACAGGGAAATTATTGACAATGATAAAAAACTAGATAGTTCACATTACCATTTAACTCTTCTAATGTGAACAAATTCAAAAAAATTATCAACGATCTAGACACCAAACCAGCCTTTTTCAGTATGAACAAGTTGAGTGGGATAATCCGTGCACATAAGGACAGAAATCCGATTGGAAAAAATGTAGTATACAAAATTGAATGTAAGAATTACGAGAAGTGTTATGTGGAACAAATTAAGAGACAGCTAAAAACGAGATTGAACGAATATCGCAGTCATATTCGAAGGAATACGAACTCTAAATTAGTTATTACTAATCACAAAATAGAAAGTGGACATGAGTTTGCTTGGAATAGTGTTAAAATTTTAGATTCTGCACGCGATTGTGATAAACATTTAATCTCGGAGATGTTATTTATCAAACTGCAAAACAGTAATACACTAAATCTACAAACGGATACGGAATACCTTCATCGTGCTTATATCTCTGTTCTTGACAAATTATAATTTTATATATTTCTTGACCTTTGGCTTGTTTTTTATTTTCAACTTAATTTCTTTACACGGTTGATTTCATACAGTATATGACTGTCTTTTGACTGATACGTTTTTTAATAATTGTACTCGTGGCTGTAACATTTCTGTAATGTTTTTACTTTTTTGAATTGACACTATCTACTATGTATAACTTGGCTTTAATGTGGTGAATAAGGAAATTTCATATTATATAAAAAATTGTTAGAAATTGACTTCAATTATATTGGTGCCGCTTCATTAGGGACATGACAGAAAGATTTGTTCCCTCACACGACTTAGCAACCGTCGTGAGCGACGTACTTTTATCATTATCACATTAGAGTTGCCTTCTGACTATTATTTATCACTGAAGATGGCTCAATACCAGAGCCGAAACGTTTGATTGAATAAAGAAGATTTTTTAATCAAGAAGATTTATAAAGTTCATTGCGCACTGTTTACCGCGCGTTTCTTAGTCCCTTTTGTTCGTTAAATTTTTAAATACTGAGAAACTGAACATACGTTAATTATTAAGATAAAATTGTCAAAAAAATAATAACTTTACACTTTACTCTTGCACATTTCAACATAAAATATAAAATATCTCATAAACTCAGTCTTTGCTATTATATCTTAATACTGTTATGCATAAAATAAGATAAATAAATTAGTGCATAGAAAACATATAGTTTTTAAAAAAGAGTTAATTTAATTCGTAATATGCAATTACATGTTTTTTTAAAAAGCAACAGCATTTTCCTTACACCCCTGTGTGGAAAGGAACTATTGAAAACTATTGAGAACTATTCAGATTTCTAGTTACCATTCAATTTCTGTAGTAATTGAGTAGTAATTATTAAACTTGAGTAGTAATTATTGGCGATTATGCATGAATAGTTATTCATACACGTAGTCTCTAATAGTTACTTTTCAAAATTATTCACCAATAGTCGCAGTTACTATTCAATTACTATTCAGTTCTCAATAATTCCCAATAGTTCCTTCCCATACGGGCAGCCATCATTACATTCAGTAGTGTCAAATATTTCGGATAATTGAAGATATATATACATTAAAATTAAATTAGATATCATTGATATTTCATCTATTATAAAAAGTATAACATCATTTAAATCCGCTCGTAGAACTTTCAATATATGATCAAATAATTGTTTATATTTAGGAGTATGACCATGTTCAATAGGTAATTGGAACAATCTGTGAATTATTAAACCATCTATATTAAATACTGCAATATCTGTAAGTGCTGTTACAGCAGTTTCTTTATTAAGATTTTGTTTTATTTATTTTATTTAACACTTAACAGTCTTAATTAGAAAACTTTTTCCAGTATCACCTTCATCGCTAACATATAATCGTAATACTGATTTATTTAATTTAATAGTGCTAATAACTCTATCAAATACTCTCTTTTGATCCGTGTTTAATTTTATTATCATTTCAAAAACATCCTCTTCTTTAATTTTAGCTCCAAGATCTTTAAAATCCTGCATGGCTTCATCCGCCTCTATATTTTGCACATCTATTGCATTTTCTGGTTCATCTTGAGATGCATCTTGTTGTTTTTGCAATTCATTATCTAGATATTTCTAAACTAACTGTTTTGCAGTTTCAAATGCCGTTAACATATAACATATAACATAACATATAACATAACATATAATTACAACATATAACATATAACATATTATTTATGTTGTTTTATATTATATGTTATTAATTTATGTTTTATGTTTTTTTATGTTATTTATGTTTAATTAATTTATGTTTAATGTAATAATTTGTTAATAATTGTTAATAAATATTAATAATTTGTTGTAAAAATCTAATTCTATTTCTATTTTTATTTCTATTTCTATTTCTTATTCTATTTCTATTTCTTTCTTCAATGTATTATATATTATTACAATATTACTTACAATATTACAATATTATTTACTATTATATGTGACATATGTTATATCTTCTTTTTTATTAATCAATACATACAACTTTATACGAAGGACATCTGTCAAAGACATATCAAATCAAAAAAATGAGCGCTGCAAGAGCTGTCATACAGAAACATTCATTAGCGACCTGTCGCCTTTTGCGACAGAAAAAGGAGAGTCACGACGACGACCAGGACCGTTTCTTAAATTTACCAATTTGAACTTTGTGTTACGATTGCGTCGCGATATCTCAATTTATAGAACACGGAGAAAAAAAATAAAAACACTTTTCTGATATAATTTGATATTCAGCTGTCGATTAAGCGTAATTAAAACTTAATCAATGCAATTATTGCTGAGATATGAAAATATAGACCGAGTTCATCTCGGGGTCTTGTAAATAAAGCCACGGACATCTCGCCGCTGTTCTACGCGAACTTCGCTGCGCGTGAACTTGGCGTTGAGACACCACCCGTGTCTCTTGATTAAACGTTGTATGAATAAAAGAAATAATAATAGAATGTTTCTAAATATGAGAACGTGTTTAAAAAAACCGCCCAACAGAAACTCATAAGAGACATAAGACACATCTTATCAGATTAAAATTTTGACATATAATAAAAATTAAATTCGGTCAATATATAAGTAAGAATTCTAAAAGCGTAAATCATACTGTCAACAACTGGGTTTGTATAATTATACTTTATTTTTATAATATTAAATACAATATATTTTTATCCAAATTGCATAAAAAATCTTATTTCATTTTTGATACTTGTAAATAGCGCGCTGCATAAAAGCTCAAGCTCTGATTAGTCAAGATTTCAGCCTCCGCCATTATGCGCAATAGTCCATCTTTCTTCTTACACCATGCCTATGTTATTACTATATCAGTGTTCCAAAATTTATTATGACTGATAGCAGAGAACAAGACGTAAACGCTTACATTACCGTAAACTTAGCATAGGTTAAGGCCTGTTCTACAATGCGATGTGTCGGTATCGTGGGTCGTGGGTCAATCACAATCAAATATTCTCCCCACATTCGTCTGTGATTGGTCAATTATTGTGGCTTGTTGTTTGCGACATGCGACGCATTGTAGAACAGACTTAAGGATCGGCAGAGTGACGGACTAACTCCGATTTGATTTAAAATAATTATCTATTCCTTATTTACAGTGCAGATATGTATCTGTACTCAATTATATTTTGTCTTATAGAAACGATGTTTCATGAAACTTTGTTAAGATACTTTCTTTTACAATTACGAAGCTACTTACAGAGCCAATTTTGCAATTTAGCTCTTAAATAATTAAAATAAATGTAACTATCTACTCATTTACAGTGCAAATATATATTTGAGTACACCTATATATTATCTCGTAGAAGCAATATTCTTTTTGCCACGAGTCTTTTTCTACATATTTTTATAAAATTATGACTCTTGCTACAGAGCCGGTTTTGCAATTTGACTCTTAAAAAAAAATTTACACTAGATGAAAATATTTGCATCTTATTGTCCTATAGTGCAAATCTATTTACGCATAAATGAATTATTTATTTTCTCACATTTTCTTACAAAAATCGTTCTGTAGCTTTCGTCAGGCAAATATTCTGATTATAAATATCATAATTATATAGCTCCTTCTCGTAGCATTTTGGCCGTAATATGGGAAAAAGAATTTATCTCCGGTAGAGGTTTCCATAGTCTCTCCTGTCGATCCTTAAGTGTCGGTCCACAATAAGTATTTAATCTTTAAGCCGTAACAAATTGACTATATCACTTAGTGTCGGTCCACAATAGGTAATTTAAGCTTTAAGAAGTAAGAAATTGACCAATTATAATCGAATATGAAAAGAATACTCGACTATGATTAGTCAATTTCTTACGGCTTAAAGATTAAATACTTATTGTGGACCGACACTAACGTAAGCGCTTACGCTCGTCTCTGCCATCAGCCTATCAGTGCTGTTTATGTATAGTATACGTCGCGTGAACTATAGATTTTCAGTACTAGCAGTTAATTTTTGGAACATAGCCTACATTTTCACACTACTAATGTTACCTAGTGCTGGTGCATGCTATTCATGCATAGATTCTGCTAATTTCCTTAAATTTTATTTTTATATGTTATTTGATTTTGATATAGGCTTCTGATTTAAAAATCTAGTGCCAGCTCTAATCAAGAAAAGGAGATATTTCTGATGTTTTTGATATGCTGTTTGTACGATGACATAACTTGGCATCAGTACTTCGAACTCTGCGCGCATATTTGAATTAACTGTGTGAAAAACAATGACATGCTAATTATGTCGATTGACGTGCCAAAGAACAACAATGTAGACCTGACGTGCACAGGCATGAGCAACACTCCCGTAACTATCACGTCTTGAAGATCATTAGCAGGTGGTTGTAGTACATGCAAATTATATATCCGTGCATTACATTGATAAAATATTGTATTGACAACTTCAATTATACTAGCAGTCTTGTTACTCCAAATACTTTACAATGGCCTCTGCCACTGAACAGCAGCAACAGCAGACAACACTGGAATTTTATCAAGCAATGACTGACTTCAAAAATATGTTTCCACAAATGGATGATGATGTGATAGAGGTAGGTGCATAATTAACAGGATAAATTATATCGATATTGCTACATTATTTTATTCTATGAACATTTGTATTTTTATTATATATCTGTTGCAGGCTGTACTGAGATCGAATCAGGGAGCTGTAGATACTACAATTGATCAGTTGCTCACTATGAGTACTGATAATGAGAATGAGAAAATCAGAAGCGAGTTGGAACAGAAAGAAGAGCTTCCAACTGCTACAAAATCTAAGAAAGACTCCAGTAAATTGTCAAAAAACATATATAAATGGCAACCTCCCTTATTAGGACCATTGCCGGACACTTTTCTGAGACTTCCTTACCAAATGTCAGATGATGGTATCGACTCAACGTATTTGCAAGAGAACTCTATGCTGGAAGATGAGAGAATTGCTATGTTTCTACAAAATGAAGAGTTTATGGCAGAACTTCGTTGGAATGAGGATTTTCTTTCTACATTAGAACATGGTAAAGAATCAAAAAGGAAATTATAATTAAAAAATTAATGGTAGAGAGAGAGAGAGAGAGAGAGAGAGAGAGAGAGAGAGAATAAATAGAACTATTTTTTGTTGTAGATTCGAAGCTAGGAAAAGTGCAGCAGTCAAGCTGGTCATGACGATGAAGATCTAATTTAAAGAAAGATTAGAAAAATATGGGACAAATGTAAGCAAAGAATTAATTACAACCATTTATATAAAAAATTATGTATGTGAAATTTATTAATTTCTCCAATAATAATAAATGATTCTTACAGTATCTCGACGTAAATTCGCGCAACTTACGAAAGTGTTCACTCGTAGTAAGAAACGCGGCGGCAGACAACTGTTACCACCGGCGGCTTCTTGTGATGATCTCCTGGACCCGGAAGAATCATCCAAACCACAATTATAAGACGAGATCTACATCTATAATTCTGTTGAGATTTTGTTATTTGTGATGTGTTATTTGTATTTGTCTCTTACCATGAGGATAGCAAAATTAAATGAGATTTGTAGTTTAATGTAATTTAGATATGTCTCGGAAACAAGCATATCTATGCTGTTTCTTGTGAGAAACAGGATAACTGCATCGGAATCATATAAGATATAAGTTAATTAGCGATTCAGATTTCTACATCCTTCAACAACTGTTAATTAGTCACAGAGATAATGAAATTTCAAGGTTGTGGATGTGAAGATGTATTAATGAGGAAGCGAAAGATCAGCAAGAGTGAATATCAAGTAAAACATTTAAAATAGTACAATCAAAATACTTGTATTTCGGTAATTATGCAGATATATGTAGGAAATTAATCTTCAAACATTAATCGATCTTAGCGCATTAAGATTAATTAATGCGAAATTAGCGCATTAATTAAGATTAATTAATGCGCTAATTAAGATTAATTAATGCGCTAATTAATCTGTATTTTCTAGTAAAGATGCAGATTTTTCTGATAAATTTTGTGTGATATGACATTATAATGTAAATTTTTATATGTAAATTTTATTTTGATAGATTTTATATTTTGTTATAATGTGCATTGCTTGCGATTATTTATATTATCATATAATTATTCGAAGACTGTTACGAAAAAATTTTATAGATGTCTATCGAACGATAAATTTGACAGAATTATTGATTGCAAAAATACTTAATTCGAATAAAGAACGTTGTAACTATTTTACTTAAACATGACAAAACACATAAAATTGTTAATATACACAAAATACGTAACACATTTATTTTTTACCATATATGGCGAAAGTAATGAAGTATACACGCACTTGTGCGCACGCATACATATACACACGCGCGCGCGCGCACACACACACACGCCGATAGTGCGTTATTATTAATTAGACATGCAAGATAGTTAATTGAAAATTTAAGAAATACATTATCGATTGAAAAGAAGTTGATTCTTTTAAAAATTAAGTCCTTAAAAAGACATAGATCTAGCTTGATGAAATATCTGATCCGGTGAAATGGATGAAGGTTTGCGTTCTTAAAATTTGCATTATCATAAATAATCTATCTCATTAAATAATATCTATTAATATTGTGATGAGTAATTGAATTCAAAGTTTCAAACACTATATGAATATTAGATGCCTTCATTCATTTATCTTTTCAATTATACTTGTGATTGCAAGTAATTGCACCTTTTCTTAGATGTAACACCTAGTCATTCAATCTAGCCATTATTTATTAAACAAAAATTTGATATAACAATGTCCTGAATGTGGAGAATATAAAACTAATCCTAGGGAATAATTTACAATATGTGCTATAATGAAAAATGTGTGTGTACGAAAATAAATTGGAAGAGACATTAAAATGTGGAATATTTATTCGAAATATTTCGTTCATATTAAAAAATTAGAGAAGAAATGGTTCCAAACGCATATTTATCTAAATCATCACAATTTATCCAATTCAATTTATCCTATCTCTCTTCTAATTACAAAATTGACTCAATTAACCCAAGAGCACTGGATGTTATGTATCAGATTGCCTGAAAAACACTCTGGCACCAGACAGGCTGTAGTACAATAGTTGAAATTCAGCATTTCTCTCAGTAAGGCGTTGAAGTGTGAGCGCTCTAGTCTGTTGAAGTTTTTCGTCGCCATGATCATCCTTACACTCAGCAGTGAGTTTTTCTTGAGCAATGTGCTGCTCCACTGTCTTAAACCAATGCAGACCATCCAGTTCAATACTTTGATCAAGAAGTGCATTAATGTAGGCAATACCCATAGAAAAACCATCATCAGTGAAAGCTGCGCCGGTTTGATTTTTTTTAAACATCTTTTCCTTGTTGGAGACAGAATTATCGACGAAGCTGAGCGTCAGTGGCGGCACAATGGCATAAAATTGCTGCAGATGGTAGGACTTAGCGGCACGGAACGCCGATGCAAATACATCGACTAGCAACTTAAAGTATTGGATACCTTCGGTGAAGTTACGTACCAAATCAGCAATATCACTCTCCAATCGCCTGGCCGCAGCCTGTGTCGAGGTACTATAATTTAATCTACGACAAAGTGATTCGAATGGTACCGTTCTCTCAATGTTCGGCAGAAAAGATACCGCATTGAAACTAGCGTGGAGACCACCGGAACGAATCAACCGTACGTAACCGAGCGCATTGCCGATTTGTGTGATCAGCTGGCGAAATTGGTCTAGGTAACTTAATCCGTCAGCAGTCATACCCAATTTCCGAATACCTTTTTGGAATTCTTCTGCTCGCTCGTAAGTGTACGGAATGGCGCCAGCTTCTCGTTGTGCCCGAACAAATCTAATATCGCGCATCAACCGCGATTTGATATGCTCGTCAAAAAGAAATTGTGAGAAAGTGTGCAACTTGACACGCAAGAACTGATAAACGAAATTCACCGTGGTGCTCATGATGCCGATGCCATGAGTGCGAATCGAATTGGCAATGTGCCGGATACCAATGGTATTTAGATGCTTATTGCCGCTGCTATGCTCCACAAATGTCTGTGTATTCAGATTGTATAAGTACCTACGATGGAAGACAATGTGAATATTGATTAATTTCCGAATATTAATTATAAAGCTTTAGATTATTTAATAATTTTGATTATACCTAGAAACGAACACGTGAATATTACGCATGATCTCTAGAGCGTCCAAACCCTGTTCGAGAGTCTGCGTCGGTAGATGATCCTGCACTGTGTCCAAACCCATCTTATAACTAGCCAATGCATGCATGGTTCGATAAGTTCTCCAATCATGCAAGGCCACTGTCGTCAAATTGTAGAACATATCGTCCAGATAATGTTCAATGAATTTTTTAGTGCAGATCATATTTTCGGCCAAAGAAAACGGCGGAGCTCGCACCACCCTACCACCATCTTTGGCGCCAATATTAAAAGGATTTGTAGAATCCAGTTTAAGATGTGCGTGCACGTGTAAACGTAAACTGGTTTCAATCTCGTGGCAAGCCGGCTTCAGTACACTTTTCACTAAGCTATCTCGGAGCTCCTCGATACGTTTTACTCTTAATTCAGCGAACTTTTGCTCGTCTATGGCGCAGTTGAAAGCGGCAAACAGGTGAGTGATGTGACAAATATTTCTATTGCCATCGACGATCGAAGACAGATAGGCAGGCAGCATATTTTGATGATGTAACAGCAGCGAGTAGTCACTATGCTCATTGACCAATTCATACAATTCGGCCACAGCATCATAACTATCCAACAAGAATCGCAGTTTTACCACATCTTCCTCGCGGAAGGTATCGGTCAACTGAGTAGCGCACGCCAATGAACAACGCACTATCAGTCGCCTATCTACGCTTGCTGGTCCTGCTATCAACCGCATACTTAGCCCTATTAATGACAACGCATCTAGCCGTTCCCTGCTATAACTCTTATCTTTCTGAATGAGAGTCTTACGTGTTGTTTCCAACATAATTAGTATATAATAAGCTAGATATTGGAGTACCTGTGCCTGTGATTGCACCACAACCGGCCCAAATGCATAGAACATCGTCTGCAAAGATTTTTGCAACTCTATAAGTCTGCAGATCAGCTGCACTGTGCCGCGACTCATTGGCTTTGATAATAAGGCATGCAAATTTGTCACAAATGCAACGGTTTCTTGCATCTGAGACAGCAAAGTCAACAAATCTGTCAATAGTATACGCTTCTGCCCAATATCTGACACTTGAAGATTAGTCCTTGTAAGGATGCTTTGCATTTCCATGCACCAAGTCATCCCTCGTTGTATCAAATTATTTATCGTGACCGATAATCGTTGTGTTCTCGCTTGCAGTATCTTTTCACCTATTTGCAGATTAATGATACTGCCAGTTTCCTTCGGTACAATACTGCTGAGGAATTTGCTAGGTACCCACATCACATTTCCCACTAATGTAACTGCATAGAATCTCTTGTTAGTATCCAATACTCTTCTGATTAGTTTCTTATCACAAGTGCCAAATAGCTTTATTACCAAAGCAATACCGATGTTAGCTCTTATCCAGTTTCTGTTCAACAATGCACAATCATTAGATTTGTTTTCTATATCTGTGATTATATTTTTTAGGTAACTAACAATCTGTTCATTCATCATTGCACCCTTATTTATATCCATTACATGTTCAATCGTTTTAATAAACATGTTCTTTCGCAGTAATTTTTCTTGCAGATCTTTGAGTAGGTGATCAAATGTCTCCAGCTTTGTTTCAGCAACGCCAAATTGTAGTGGATTGTGCATCATGGAGCGTACATGCATTCTGTACTTCTTCCATTGATCTAATATTGTCGGTTGAGCATCAACAATCTCATCGAGAGTCACAAGAATTATGAATAGATCAATGAAGCCTTCTAGCAGGACGGGCAAGTAAATCTCATGGACAGTGCCAGACAAACTTGCCAATTGTTGTGTAGTCAAGTATATAACAGCTATTGTCCGATTAGCAAAAATGGATAAATCCAAAAGATCCGACAGCAATTTGGTAGTTGATATACCAATGAGATCTTCATTCAAGCACCTCTCCCCATGAGCAAAGAGCTTCGCATAGAAGTCAGTAGCTTCTACCTTCAACAATCTGATTTCCCTACATGTTCCTGCCACAGCTGCCAATAATTTGGACAGAATTTTGTTTTCCATCTCTACCAGTGAAGGGATGCCAAGGTCCTCTGTTGCTTTATAAATTAGGCGTAGAGGACCTTCCATAATGTATTCCAACATTGAGTCATTCTTCCAGGACTTTTCCAACAAGTTCTCAAAGAATTCTCCATATTTTCGTAGATGTATAGCACCCGCAGCTTTGTAAATACTCTCATCTTTCTTGGAATTCCATGACGGTGCCTCTATCATTTTTAATTTAATAAATTGCAACTCTAACAATCTGTAATAATTGTTGAAAGATACACATTTTTTTTAAATTATTGCAAAAAGATAATTATTTAGAATATCTCATCTCAAATTTTGATAAAAGTATACTCATTCAATGCACTCAAATTGCATTTTTCATTCAAAAAGAAAGAAGCCGACAGAAAAACGCGACGGCCTGCTTCGCGAAACAAGTCATTAAATTAGCTCTTCTTCAAACTCCAACGTTATATGACACAGATTCTTTATCTCTCCTTGTTCTTATTTTTTCCCCTTTTTTTCCTGACTTATACCCTTTAAATTAATAAATTTGTCTATATTCTTCTATACTAGTTTAACTTTCTCTTTATCCACGTTTAACTTTTTCTTTACGTCTAAAAATTTGCATGACACAACGCAAAAAATTCGTATGGGGACAACGTCCTATCCACTCAACGGTCAAACCGATTTTAAAAACCATTAATTCGGTATTTTAGAGGTTAAGATATCTGTCATACCGACTCGATACAGCGCTGTATACGTACTATCAATTAATTCCTAAAAATAAATATTCTCTGCTTTAATTACACAAATTCTCTACTTCAAAATTCTTTGCTTTAAAAATAAAAATTATATAAGAAAATAATGTTTTTAAAGCAGATCGCGTTTTAAAGCAAAAAATTTGTAAAAGAAAATTTGTGTAATTAAAGCAGAAAATTTTTTTATGAATTAATTGACATTGGATTACAGCGTAAACTCATTTATTTTTGTAAGACAAAAATTTATTTACACTTACGAAAAATATATAAATATATTTATAAATATATTTATTATCAAATATATCTATAAATATATGTATAAACGTATTTATTACCAAATTTAAATGTGTACATATGCTATAGTATGTACTTTGGCTACATGCGCATATATTATATATATATATATATATATATAATAAATAATTCATATATTTTTAAATTCTATAATAAACATATTTATTTATTTCTATTTTATTTATTTTTTCATAATTTATAAATAAAATCTTCGTCTTAAGTATGCACATAACGCTGTATCAAGTCAATATCAGATATCTTAACCTCTAAAATCTCAAACTTTAACGCTTGATAACTTATTTCGTAGGCAGACAACCGCGTTTTTCTGTCGGATTCTTTCGTCTTGAGTGAAAACGCGTCGAAAAAATACATTTTTTTTATTAAAATTTGAGGTGAGCTGATCATTCTAAACAATTACCAAAAAATATTTACTTTCTTCCTACCTTATCTCTATCTAAGAATTCCTACCTTAAAATGTAATAAGAATACACTCATTCGATTCCACTTTATCCATAAATAAAGAAAAAAAATCGTTGCTCTGCATTTAGAAGATAATAAAGTAAAACTGATGGCACACGGTCATAGTATATCTTTGGGTGCGTTCCACTTAACGCTCGCAGCGTCCGCAAATCCGTTCCACATAATGACTGAGATCGTGTGGTCGCGATCAGAACGTCATAGATGACGTCATAGATGACGTCATAGATGACGTCATTAATCGCGACCGCATCGAGCTATGCTATGGTTCGTAGGTGAGTCGGCGCGGTCGTTTAAGATTTCGCTTACAGCGCCCGCAAGGTAGTGGAACGGTAAATATTGCGGTCGTGATCGTTGCGAGCGATAAGTGGAACGCACCCTTTGAGTATATAGACATGGAGCGGGAATATGGCGAAAGTGTGTCCAAAGTATGTGCGAGAGAAAAAGATATACGAGTGATACTCGTTCTTTCTGCATCGAAATTGACAAATATTATAGGCAAGCAATATATAGGCTGCGATATTCACTGCAAATACTGAAAATCTATAATATACGTGACCTGAACTATATATTTTCAGTACTGACAGTGAATATTGGAATTCAGCCATAATGTGATATGAAGAACAATAGTAATAAGAACTGTCATAAATGATATTATATAGGGATGTAATAATGAAATGTTAAATAAATATTAATATATAATAAATATTAATATACCATTATAACACAAGAAAATAATTTTTATTGATGTTTAAAATGAATCAATTTTGTAAACTTACATCTAATATAATCTTTGTGTATCTTTGTCTTTGTGAATCGGTAGCGCACTTAACCTCATGGAATAAACGCAAATTAACATAAATTACAATTATGCTTTTAATAAATTGCGTTTTATGATTGTCAAACACATCTTGTTACAAAATGTGTTCTGTCATTGCGCTCATCCAATTATCTATCTCCATCAACATTATTGTCTTCTTAATACTATTATTAAGAACATATATAATTCATTACACAGCCATTAAGGCTGTTACAATTGACCCGCATGTTAAAATTCATACTAAAAAAGACACAATTTTTTCCCTGCCAAGAGAATCACCACTAATCCCTGATATTCTAAAAAATAAAATAAACATCTAAGCTATTCTTCAACTGTAATTCAGTCCACAGAAACTATATCCATTTCCCCTACTACTCCTTCTGACTACTCATCTACCATTACAATAATATATCAATCCTTGAAGATATTTCACTATTATATGTATTCTACTTCTACTACTCACTTTATTTATAACCATTAAAATCTGTTCAATTCAAAATAAATCTATACGAAAAATAAATAAATAATTTAACTTAATAATATCAAATAATAATAATAATTAACTAACTGACCTACAGCAATTAAAATTAATATACTTACAACATTATTTTTAATATCTAAATTTTATATTACATTTTTAAATCTAACCTTCAAAAATCCCCTATAATTATCACTTTATACTATTCATTATAATATATAAACATATAAGCACTTATATTTTTATAATTTTTTTATATAAAAATCTATAAAAATCTATAAATTTATATAAAAATATATAAAAAATTTTATACAAAAATACAATTAAATTTTCATGTATTTTAAATTCTCTCCTTCATTTTAAACATTATTAATATATATCACTTAATATAATATATTAATTTATTTAATTAGCAACACATAATATAAAAATTATTTATTTATATTTATTTAATTTAAAACCAATATATCATTAACTTACTTCTTCTTTATAACCCAAAATATACACTATAAATACACCAATATATTTATTTATGAATAAATTAATATCTACATTTAAAAAATCTTTAATATTACCAACCCCTATTAATATTTCTTACTTCTGGAATATAGGTTCTTTACTAGGCTTATATATAATTACCCAATTAATCAGAGGCTTTTTTCTCTCTCTACATTATTGTCCTAACACCTCTTATGCATTCAATAGAATTATTCATATTATACAAAATGTTAATAATGGCTGATTAATACACAACATTCACATTAATGGAGCATCTTTTTTTTTCATTTGCTTATATATTCATATTGGCCGAGGTATTTATTACAACTCATTTAAATTAAATCACACATGTCATTAAACGCTGAATGACAAACATCGTTAAATACTTTTATAATTGTCACTTTCATAATTGTCTTAATATTTTTTCTAATGCGAGTTATATTTTATTATATTAATTTGATCGAATAACTGTTTCAGAGCATTATGTTTTCAGTCGATTTTGCAATGACAAAAATTGTACAAATGTGACAAATATGTTCTAATAATTTTCTTACAACAAATCCACTGATATATTTAAGTACATCGTCGATGAACTGAATATTAATGTAGTAGTGTTAATGTTGATAAATAATTGTGGTCAAATATATCAGCAAATAATTGTTTCTCATCAATTTCAATGAATAAGCTATTGCTTACGATTTTGATGCATGTGCAGAGATGACAAATATCACTCGTATATTTTATCTCTCACACATACTTGGACAACTTTCGACTTATAGGAAATAGGCATTCCTCCTCCATGGTGTCTTTCTAATAACGTAACCAGGCGCAACCGTGTAACACATGGTCTATACTGATGCTTTCCACTTTGTACACAGAGTAGACACAACTCGATCCTAAGTTTGGTCCGTGTCTAGATAGTCAATAGCGCCATATCGAGCAAATTATTTTTTTAAGTTGTGGTACATTAGTAATATATATTATTAATATATATATATATATATATATATATATATTAATATATATTAATGTATTCCGGTCATTATTGTCATTTTGGATGCGTTCCGTTCTTGCATGATGCGCATAATGCATTATTTATCCTTATTTAATATATAGTGATAAGGATAAATGATACATCATGCGCATCATGCGAGAAACGGAATACATCCTTTATTTGCAAAAAAATGTCTTCATCGCGTTCGAATAACGTAGTACCGAACCCGGAATTCTTAGGTAATCAATATTCAATTTCTTTTTATTTAAAGAACTATATAAGCTTAAAAACATTACGTATTTGTTGATGACCCATTATTAGTACATATTCTACTGGATTAAGTTTTATTGCAGATATGTTCTTTTGTCGATATTGTAAAGAAATTATTCCTACATTAGATGATGTTAAGCATCATGCTTGTTTCAAAGGAAAAGAAGTTTTCCTTGAAGGAGAAAAGAAATTATACTCACCTGAAATGAATAAGATTCCATGTAATGTCAAATCGAAAAGATCATAGTTATTTTACAAATATAAAATAAAGCGCTTTGTAGCCAGCAATAAAATAATCAATACATATAATTTACTTAAATTTATTTCAGTATGTATCAATAATTCTTCAAAAAATGCACTGGCAATAATGGGTGATAACGAAAAAAATGCGCTCATGTTTATGCATGATGATCTTCTCCTACGCTCTCTAGTGAGCGTATTTAATAACTTATATGTTCCAATTAAACTCTATAACTGTGTCTTACAGTGTCTCTCTGTGTCACACTGTGTAACACCAAACTCTCCTTGTTGGAAAGCATCCCATATCTATATCTCAAAGCAGTATGTACAGTAGCGCAACCATAGACATAGTACAGATAGAGTGAGCATGCTATATACTCAGGCAATGGACGACATGTGCGAGTGAGAAGAAACAACCCTGATTTTTCTCTCTCTCTAATAAAAGAAGGGGGGGGGAAACATTAAGTGGGGATTGTGTCTATGATCCCTATTATAGACTTAATTTACACCCAGTCATTCAATCCCAATTTACTTCGAATGAAGTAATATTTTTTAAATATAAACGGATTAATTTCGATCCACTTTAATTCTCTTTTCTTAGCGGATCAATCCAGTGTAAACGCTCTCTAAATCCACTTTATTTTAAAGTGAACCGGGACGACTAAGTGTAAACACAGTTCCCACTTAATGTTTCCCCCATCTTCTTCTATTAGAGAGAGAGAGAGATTACCTGGTATATAATATGCTCGGTCTATCTATACTATGTCTATGAGCGCAACTCTCCCAATTTTATGTTGAAAACGGAGTGTGCATGCGCGAAATAAGTAAGTTGCCCAGTCAATGCCATCTAATCTTCTTTTTCACTTCTTCTTTCTTCATTCTTTCTCTTTCTAACAAAATATATTGTTTAAATGTCTAAATCTTTGTGATATTCGTGACATTTATGTCTTAATATTTTGATATTTGAGTCACATTATTGATTTTATTAAATGCATAATTAGTATTTATAAGTATAACGCGACTTTTTTATTTTATATAATATTTATATAAAAAAATTTTAATAAAATGAAATAATGAATTAAAATAAAATTATATTTCTTACTATTGTAAAAAAATATAATCATATTTTGTATTTAGAAAAGTATTAGTGGTTTACCCGTTAAAATATTTATTTTCATTATTTTCACATTTGAATATCTTTCTATATAAATTTTTGTATATTTATTATTATAATACATAAAATTATTGTAACACATAATATTTTTATACATAATAATTACATTTAGCTACTTTTCTTTTTTTTGTTACATTATGTAACACCCCCCCCCTCACACACACACACACACACACACACACACACACACACACACACATCATATTTTTATAGTATAATATTTATATTTTAAATCGCATTAACCTATCATTACATTTACATTTACATTACATTTACATTTACATATTTTATATTTTACATCTTTCCTGACTTTTATATTCCTTATTTTTCAATGCATTATTAATAGCATATTTCTAAATTATATTTCTTAATCTTTTAAATATAAATTATTTTTAATATATTAATGAGTTAAAAAAAGAATAACAAGGAGAATAAAACAAGAAGGAAGTTCAGATAGCGATACTAATGATATAATATAACAAAATAAAACATAATTTAATACAAATGAGAAAAATAAGAGGCATATAAGCTAAGTTGAATCTTCTTGCTTGAAAAATTTGTTTATTGAAGTAACAACATTAAACATTTCGACCTATATTAGGTTATCTTCAGTAACATCTGAGGGAAAACATAGAATATATAAATCTTAAAATAAATTTGTGTTACATACATTAAAATGAGATATTGCTATTGGACTTACATAGAATCAATCAAAAAGACAAATAAAAAAGTCTTCAGTCATTTGCTCCCAACTGACCAACAGGTAGAAACAAAAATCAGATCAGACAAATACCCAAAGATATTAAATGGTGTCTAAATTATATAAAAATCAATTAAAGTGCTAAATTACACAAACCGTCAACATATTAAAATATGTATATTAAAACATATTAAAAGTCAGATAAGAGAAAATCACAAATAGTCAAAAACTAAAAAGTCGGAGGTTGGGAAAATAAAAGAATAAAAATAAAAATAAATAAGAAATAAATATTAAAGAGATAAATAAAAAAATTAAATTAAATAAGAAATAAATAAATAAAAAATAAAAATTATTATGTTGAATTGTAAAATTATAAAGTCATTATGTCCATAAAAATGAGTGAATAAATATCCATGAGCGAAAAGTCGAGTAGTCTGTATCAAATAGTAATCATTACTGTTGTCAGAAAGATGTGTAAAACAAACCGATATACAGAATTGAAGGAAGGAGACAAGAAAAGGAATAGGAGAAGAGGAAAGAGAAAAAAATGTGTGTGTGGAGACGGAACAATAGGAAGAGGAGGAAAGAAGGAATCGGAAATAACTGGTTAAAGACAGGCAGATAATTGTCAGGCAAAAGATCCGTGTTGCTCTGTTTATTGAGGCCGTGTTATTTTTGATGTAAAAAAATTTCAATGAAAATTTAATAAATTGGCGACCTTTCTTGTCTGATTTCAGAAAAAAATTTTAATGAATATTTATGTATATATTAACATTAATTGTAAAATGTTGCTACAGCATTAAATATGCATATATATATCTATATACATTAATGTTGAAAAGCTAACACAGATTAAATGTAAAAAAAAATCCGCACATCTATATGAAACATTACAACGTCTCATCAACATTTTTTTTCAATGTTATGTGCTGCTGAGTGGTAGCATTTTTTATTAGTCATAACGCGCTATCAATGTTATCACTTCCGAGGTAGTGCACGGATAGCGTTTGGTAGTGTTAGTGTTTGCGAACAGTAGTTAACCTCTTAGCTATTGAACGTCACTATAGTAGCTTTCGTGTATATCATCTTTTTGAATGGTACGCCACTATAGTAACTCTCGCGTATGTTATTTTTTTATGTTTTTTTTAAACCCTTTACATGAAAATAAATATAAATAAATTAGTAGAGATACAATGTCGCGGAAAGTCCAACCGTAGCTAAGAAATTAATAGTGAATTGTCTGTTATCCTGAATTATCTGCCAATCCAAAGATTTTGAAGTTTTTGATAAATTTTAATAAAAAATGTAAAATTAAAAGATTAAAATTTAATTTAATTAATTTAATTTTTTTAGGATTAAAATAATTGTTTTAAATTTTATTTTTTGTATAATTTTCGATTCGGTATATGTCTTCTTGGATTTATATTTCTTTTTATTATTTTTAATTTTTCATCATCGCTTTTAGACGATGAAGAATCTATTAATTCTCGCATTTTTAAGTGTTACTGCTGCTAATAATAGGTTTTTTATCTTGCTCTATTTTGCCGTTTGGTTAGGTTTAACGCTTACATTCACTATCGCTGTTCATGGAGTTCGCATTCGATAGCGCTTATTTTGATTTCGTGAACTCAGTCGGTAGCA
>NW_011933541.1:153072-170498 GCF_000187915.1 Pogonomyrmex barbatus
ATGTGATGCGCGATGTGAGGAGGGCATGTTGCCGCTGCGACTCTTGTGCGCTAGTTGCTTCTCCGTTGCGTGGGCGAGCCATTTGGACATCGACAGTGAGGTTGTGAGCGTAACTTCGACAGTCGAGGGGCGTCCAGTGATTGGCTGTCTGTACCGGTTGCGATGTGGGCTGGCCGTATGGACGTCGACAGGGAGATGTGTGAGAGACCTCGGCAAGTCGAGCGCGTCCGATGATTGGCCAAGGAGAAGGCAGAAGGTTGCGGTTGCGTTGCGTTGCATGTGTTGCGTGTGTTGCGTGTTCAGATCACGTCGGGGTCACCAATTTGTGGCGGCTTGGTGTTGGAGGAGCGTTGTCCACGATATGTAGTATTTTGATGACGGAAAAAAGATGTTGGCCGCGGTGGGATTCGAACCTAGGTCCTCACGTATGAGTCTCGAGCGCTACCACTGCGCCATGCGGGCCACGGTACTTTTTCGTGTATGTTTCTGCTAGGTATTAGTTGTGTGAGCGGGGGATACCGCCACACTATAACTATTACAAGCGTCGATAATATTATTCAAATGTTCTGCAAAATCGGCAGTTGCTTCTCATGTTTCAGTATTTAATTCTTTTTCGTGACCAGCTGTTTTTATCGCAGCTGCGAAAGTATGACTAAATAACTGGAAAGCTCTTTTAACGTTCATCGCTTCGAAATTGTTTGGATGAATGTGCGTTTCTGTAATGTGAGATAATAAATTTGAGCATCCTTTTGTAGCATTGTAGCATCGATAGATCACGTCATTTCGAAATCTGAATATGATGCAACTATTTTTCCATCATAGTAAAGGTTTGTATATGTCCTCAAGAAACTTGCCAATCTTTTTATCAAATGTGGAAAATCAAATGAAGCATTATATGTTTTCCCATTGTGTGTAAAATATGGTTTCTCTGTATTAATGCCCAGTTGACCATAAGCACTTTGATTACTTGTGCCTTGATTGCATGTTAGAAGTTGCACTTCAGCTCCTGTTTCATTTAATCTATCTAGGCATTCTTTCACTAATATTATTATATCCTCCACTTTCATGCACTTTCTCGGTAAGAAATATGCTAGAGGTTGACGCCGATGAATGATGCACGTTTAAACTGTCTAAACAGAACACAAAGAACAGAACACATTTAGATTTATCTGATGATTTTCCTAAATGTCCAAGATCAACAAGGCCTTCAATTAAATCTAATTTAAATGAATATTTCTCATAAGTTTTTATAGATATTTCGTCCCGTATTTCAAAGCGCACACTCTTTCCTCTAACGGAATATGAGAAATTTTTTCTTTTAATTTTTCAAATATAAAATCGAAAAATCCTGGTTGTATATTAAATTCTTCTAGCCACCTCCTAATGGTTCGTTGTCCAGGAAAATTACATCCCGCTTTTCTTAAGCGACAGAATGCAGAAGATGAATAGAAATATAATTGTCTTGAAAGAATTTTTTCCTTTTCTGTGTATGGTGCACGTCTTGTATATAGTTGCAAATTTATCATTGCTTTTGCAACAGGATGCAGATTTTGTTCGTGTATCAATTTTTTTTACCATCTTTTTCTTTGACTGTGATCTTTTTGACAGTCTACATTTTCTAGCGATACGTAAGCGATATTTTACTTGATTTCAATCAATCAATTTATCTCAAATTTCAAAGATTCAATTATAATGTCAGAGTCTTTAACTTCCTTTATTTTTCTTTTTATTTTCTTCTCTTTCGTTATTTACATCATTATGCATAATAACTGTCGAAACTTTTTCATGCATAGATGCCTCAAGATTCATCCATTCCATATCTTCTTCTTCGTCTGAATTATGAAAACGTAAACGTGATGGCTTATACGTTTTTACTGGAAGCTCTTGTAATAATTGCTTTTCTATTATTATGTTTTTGGAAATAAACGTAACTGACATTAAATTTTCAGATTGGAGTTGCCTCATATTTTTAATTAGACAAGACTCTGTGTCATTTGAAATTTTCTTTTTCTAGAAGGTTCTTTGGAATTGTTTTGAGAGCCACTTAAATAATATGGAATTGGCACTGCATCCCTTTTTAATCCTTTCTTTATACTTTTGGGATTAAATGAATCTAGAATAAAATGATCTTCGCACAATCCAGCACGTCGAATGGGACTGGGAGATCATCTTTCTAAATTAGTATTCCTTATAATAGTAAAAATGTAATATAATAGTAATTAGTATTCCTTATAATAGTAAAAATGTAATATAATAGTAAAAATGAAATAAAAATGTTGATGATTATATTTCTTGAAGCAGTAGAAAGTAATAATAAAATAAATAGAGAAATTAAACCATGCAGACAAATCATATTAAATTTCGCAATAAAATATATATTTTTCGTGTAATCAAAAATTTTGCAGGTAAAAGTAATAAAAGTTATAATGAGGATGATAAGAAAATGAAAAATAAAACGAATTTTTTTAATAATTTGAAGAAGTGTCTACATTTATAAAATTGTCATAAAGCAATAATTGAAATACAACGGATGAATTAATATATATTTATTTAATTAATTAAAAGGATAATCAAACATGTTGTATTTATAATTTTATTACATTTTTTTATTTATGTTCATCGAGTATTGATATTTTTTGGAGGAAACCGAAAAACAATGCTCGGACACAAATTTTTGTAACTGCTACAATAATAATTGTAGACGCATAGACACTTTCTAGCCACAGTAAATGTGACAAGTTGGACTATTTCTTTTGCGCGAACTATTTCTATGCTTATCTCTCGTCGCGCAGTCAGATGGAGATTTTCATTTGTTTAAAGAGTTTCATTTTTCCGTGCGGCGAAATCTGTTGCAGTTAACATTCCGTTACAGTCGCACACACACATATATATATATATATATATATATATATTATGGCGAACATATCGCCACGGATCTTAAAGCCGAATGCAGGGTCATTAGACAAACACACATATACACATATACACATATACACGCACACATAGTTGAGATATCTCGAACCATTAACTATTTACGCGGAATTGGCAGACAAATATGACGATTGTTTTTTTAAATAGAGATTTCGCGTAATCGTTTTGCGTTGAGAGATTGAGTGTCTAGGTGCATCTTCCCGAATTTCTTAGCATGCAGATTAAATAAGTTTAATCGACACGGGAAATCGGAGAAGGAAATAATTCGCAATTTTGTTAATACATTTAAATGATAATGAGATTTAGGATCATAACATTGTGAAAAATATTTTAACGCGGGTAGAAACATCTCGAATCAAAAATGTTACTTGAGCAATTGATCATGCGAAAGGAAGGTCGACATTCGATCACGAGACTCAAACTAGTCAGGACGTGTAAATTTTAAGTAACAAAACGATTATATATTTTTAGAACCTAATAATTAGCCTGCAAATCTTTAATCTTCCTATACGCATCGATTCACATTCCAAAATATATATATGTACATGTATAAACTTACCACTATTTTGTATCTATAAATTTTGTATCTATAAATGATATCTGGCATCTGTTTGTAACAGAAATTTATATATACGTTTTCCATGAGACACTCGGTCATTTATGCAATCTTTATACACTTATCATAAAATTTATTTCTCATATTTGCCATTATTTATTGCCTTGATTACTTTTTTTCTATTCGCTTGACTCTTCACCTGACTGTTCACTCGACTATTCATTTAAATATTCCCTCTCTTTTTTTCTGCTACAAACGTAAAACTTACTCACAGAATCACTTTTCTCTAATTCAGAATGATACGTATTTATTGCGCGAAGCTATCATAGGTTACAGAATAGATGTTAAACAATAACAAGTAAACGAATAATGCTACGAATCTCGCAAGCTTCAATCAATGAT
The DNA here is from genome assembly GCF_000187915.1 of Pogonomyrmex barbatus. The sequence continues at coordinate 156,962 of NW_011933541.1, forward strand.
ACGTGCGCGACCATAACTGAACGACTGCAACAGATTTTGCCGCATGGAAAAATGAATCTCTTAAAAACAATCTCGATACATCTTTGTCTGCGCGAAGAGAGATAAGCATATGTTCGCGTAAGGAAATAATCCAACCTGTCACATTTACTGTGACGTTTACGTTTTATTACAATTTACTGCGCACAGCGCAGAATGCTTTTTAGTATTTAACTGCGCAAAGCGCAGAATAGGTTTTATTACAATTTACCGCGCATAACGTACGATGTTTTTTAGCATTTACGTTAGGCGCAGAATACGTTTTATTATAAAATGTACTGCATGCAATTCAGAATATCTCTTCATGAATATGTTTCAGTATGTAGAAAGAAATTGTGAGAATTAATAATAAAGAAATTGAAAAAGGAGCCGATCTATGAGATCGCAAAATTAATTGAAATATCGAGAAGTGTGAAATAGACAATTATACTTGAACGATATCGATATCGTGAAATACGCTGGGCATTACCCTTATCAATATCAGCAAGGGGAAGAAAACTCCGGCGTTTTTTCTCGTTACGATCAGGAAGGAAGGAGTTCAGAGTTCGCAGAACTCGTCCAGGGATTCCTTAGTGAGGAAATATAGATGTTGGAAATCCGGGTCATGGCATTCCGGAAAGAGTGCGCTGAAATCTGGGGGTGACCCAGCCTCAGATGGTCTAATCGGAGAGTAGGACGGAGGCGAAATATCAGGTGAATAAAGCTTTGTGCCGGGGCAACTCGTTTCGTCAGTTCGTGTAGAAACCTCGGATGTCCTTGCCGAGGGGTAGTTGGCTGGTTGACGAGCTCGCTTATTGCGACGATAATAGAGCCTCTTTAGGGCTCGCCTCCGTCTCTAAGCGTCGGAAATAGAGGATGATGTAAACACTGAAAAAAATGGATAAGTGAGAGTAATCGTTGGAGTGTGAAACAAATATCATTGGCTATAAACCTTAGGGCTATCTCCGAAATACATCGGGAAGCCGAAAGGTCCGATGAAGGAGAGAAATGAAGAAGGGAAAGAGAAAATTATAAAAGAGTAGATTTCCCGAATTATTCGGTGGCCATGAATCTGCTGAGTGCTCCACAACGCATAGGGAGTTCGAGAGGTCCGATGGCCAAAGCAAAGAGAAAAAGAGAGAGAAAAGGAAGTAAAAATGTAAGGAGAAACGACAGAGGATAGAAAGGACATAAGGGAGAAATGAGAAAATATAAGAAGAGACCCAAGAGTTATTATTAGAGAACTATATGTAGTTAAACTGTTATTCTAACTGGAATGGAGACTTGAGACCTGCGAAGTGATGAAGGAAGCGGTGTCGCCAGGAAACTTGGTCACTTGGTGAAAAAATATATTTCGACTGACACCGACTGATTGAATTACTGACAAAACTGACGGACTGAAAATTGTTTTGACCGAATGAGAAAGAGAAGTAGCAGTGCTTTTTGGCCTTTAAGGGCGCTATATATGTATATATATATATGTGTGTGTGTGTGTGTGTGTGTGTGTGTGTGTGTGTGTGTGTGTGTGTGTGTGTGTGTGTGTGTGAGATTTCGTTGAGGAAAATATCTGTACACATATCGTTCTTCCGCTAGTAGGATAATAGGGATTATCCGCTTAGCCGAATTCTAGCAACCGATTCCCGGAAGAGATCAGTTGCATAATCGTCACGATCTAATAGCGTAACAGAACATATGTCATCTGTTTATCCGCTTAATTAAATTCTAATAACTGATACTCGAAAGAGAAGAATCGTGCAGTCGTCACGACGTAACAATTTTATTAATGTACTGTAACGGTACGTCCCTGCGCGCTCGGTTTTTATTCCTCGGCACGAACGCGGGGACGTGTGCTCGGTTATCGCTCGTCGGATGCCGGGTTCGGGAGATGCGTTGCGGCCGCCGGGCTTTAATTAATTTACAATAATTTGTGACGTCTCTCGCGGCGCGGTCGTTCGTTGTCGCTTTTCCGCCGGTCACTTTGCGATGCTCGTAACGCGATTCGATTGCGGATATGACGGATGTCGGGAGTCGTATCGGTAACGCGTTGCCAGGCAACCGCGCATGTGCGTTGCTAGGCAATCGTCGACGCTGGCTGTGATACGTGGGGCGGATGTCGCGGGAAAGCCCGAGAACGCTCCGACTTTCGAAATGAGATGGAGCGACAATACTGAGAACGCTCGGTATTGTCGTGAGGAGAAAATCTGAGAACACTCCGATTTTTCCCGAGAAGAGTGGAACAAGAATATCGAGAACGCTCGATTCCTGTGGAGCGAAAAATCTGAGAACACTTCGATTTCTCGAGAAGGAATAGAACAAGAATACAGAGAACGCTCGGTATTCTTTGAGAGAATCTTCTCTCGGTGTTCTGATCGGAATGGTTGTTTGTAACGGACAGGTCGGAGGAGCGGATAGGACTGTGTCTTTTTCCCAAAATTCGTCGGATATTTATACCCGTCTCTGCGCCACGTGTCACCGTTTAGTTGGTTTGTTAAGTAAAATAGCTGATCACGTCGTCGATGCGTGACAGCTCGCCGGCGTGTGTCGGTCGCGGTCGGGAGTGTTCGGGCGGCCCCAGATGGTGCGGGTCGCATTAGCGCGTGCTAGCAACGGAGCATCTTTCGGATGCTCCGTTACATCTCCCTCCTTGTTAAGTGAAGTGTCTCCATTTCGGGTATCACACCTCCCGCTTATAATGGCACTCACCTTGGCCGTTGAATCGGAGTACAAATTTTCGCGCTCCTACTCGTGCCTTGTATAAGCGGGAGATGCGAGCCGCGAAATAGGGCACTTTTATACATATTCCGTCGACTACGTTCACCTCGACCGGCAGCGGTCCTGCCGATCCAAATGAGGGCATCGTCGGTCGGTCGGTGGGCGGTGATGCTACCTCGGCAGGGACGGAAGGAACGCCGTCGTTCTCGGTGACCGCGGGGACGGATCTCGACCGAACGTGAGCAGAAGAGTTGGCCGGGATGGTGTGGCGGTCTCGCGTCGCGGCCGTGGCGTGGGATACGGCCGGTGTCGAGCGATGGATCGGTAGCCCTGCGTTGCGACTGTGGCGGTGGATACGGTCGGCGTTGAGCGGGCGGTGTAGTGGCAGTCCCGCGCTGCGACTGTGGCGGTGGATACGGTCGGCGCTGAGCAAGCGGTGGTCTCGACAGCTGGCCGAGCCGCAGGAAATTCTCCTTCCTCGTCGGACAAATCCGACAGGCTGCCGAAAAATTCGGCTAATCTTGCCGCACACCGGCTGGCCGGAGAGATGGTGTATTTTTTACCTCCTCTGGGCGGTGGCGGTGGCGGCGTCTGGAGCAGGCCTTTGAGCTTTCTTTCGTTGCTCGCGGTGGATCGCTGCACCCTCGTACCCACAGCCGGAACCACTCGGATCAGGTGGCGGATAGTGGTGACGCTCCATATCGTTGGTTTGGCGGAGACAAGTTTGACCGTCGTGGTGGCGGGTCGGTAGCGCGGCCCGGACTCCTCGGCGGTGGTCGCGAGCCGTTCCCACAGGATCTCGAACTCGGGATCGTGCGGGTTGAAACGTGTCTCTTCTCTGCCATAGCTGATGCGGACTTTTTCCCCGGGTCGGAAATCTCGCATATTTATACCCCACTGACGGTATAAAAACTTTACCCCGCTCGGAGCGATTCGTGGCTCCGCGTGATTCGTCAAATTTTCAATTTGTCTGGTAAACATGCTTTGTTTAAAACGGTCTTAGTTGTTGTCGGTCTCGTCGGTTTCGTCGATTTTGTTTATGTCGTTGTCTGATGCCGGCTTTAAATCGTGTATGTGTATATGTCGATGCCACTTTCCTCGGTCGTCGCGCAAGTTGAAAACTACCGGAGATATTATTTTTCGTACGGTTAATGATCCGGTGTATGTAGGCGCTAATTTTGCCGCGATGGCCTCGTTCTTATTTGACAGGATGTGCACGCGCCTCCACACCTTGTCTCCGACGACAGGTTTCCAAGCGCGGTGTCGCATGTTGTAATATTTCGCTTGTTTCTGAAATGCCTGCGCGAGGTTGGCGCGGACGACCTCATATGCTTTCCGGAGGATGCGGCAATTTTTCTCGGGCGGCGATACGGTGATGTCGCGTTGATCCGCGGGGAGGAGGCTGTTTAGCTCTCGCCCATAATTTAAGAACGCCGGGCTATACCCGGTGGCTTCACGCGGTGTTATAGGCGAACTGCAACGCCTCAAGGCTGCGGTCTCAGCAACGATGATCGCGATCCACATATTGGCGGATCATTGTTTTAACGGTTTTGTTCGTTCGTTCCACCGGGTTGCATTGGGGCGTGTACGCGGGGGAGGTGCGGTGCGCAATATTAAAAGTTTCTAAAACCTTTTTAAATTGGCCGGAGATAAATTCGCTTGTTGTCAGAGACGAGGGTGCGTGGACATCCGTGTCGGTATATAATGCGACATTCGACGGCTTGCGCGACGGCGGCGGCGGTGGCACGGCGGAGTTGTAATTCCACCCACTTTGTAAAACGGTCCTGCATCACTAGCAGCCCATTTGCCGAGCGGGCCTCTCAGGTCCTATCAGGTCGATCGTAATTTGTTCCTACGGATAGGACACGGGGGCTGTGTGTAAAAAGCCGGCAGGTTGGTTTTGCAGGGATTTATGCGCGAGGCAATTTTGGCAATTTCGAACGTACCGGGCGGTGTCAGAAAACATGCCAGGCCAGTAGTATAGTCGCGCAGCACGAGCGATCGTTTTGGCGATACCAAGTGGCCGGCTGTCGGTTCATCATGTAACCGTCGCAGTATTTCGGTACGTTTTTCTCGCGGCACGCATTCCTTCCACTGTTCGTCGGTCGGGACCTCGGTCGAATGTAGGAAATAGCGACATAGCTTCCTGTTCTCGATATTTGGGGAAATCAGGCAGGTCTTCCCTTCACCCGTTGGAACTGCCGCTTATACCAAGGGCATTGGATTCCCTGGCGAGTGGAATGCACGGGTATTTGTCAGGAAAGCGCATCGGCCACGCGGTTCAGCTGCCCCCTCCGATAATTGATATCGAACGTGTATTGCTAGAGCTCGAGTGCCCAACGGCCTAATCGTCCCGTCGGAGACTCTAGGCGTTGCAGCCATCAGAGGGCCTGGTGATCGGTTATCACTGTAAACTCCATAGCCCTCCAGATAGCCGCGCAGATGCCGGATTCCCCACACGACCGCTAAACATTCGAGCTCGGTCGCGCTGTAATTCCGCTCGGTCCCGTTAAGCGTTCGACTAGCGTATGCGACTACGCGTTCGCCCTCCTCCAGGTGTTGCGTCAAGACCGCTTCGAGTTCGTGAGTGCTTGCATCGGTCTGTATTATGAACCGACCAGTAAAATCCGGGCAGGCAAGGACCGGGGCGGTAATGAGTACCTTTTTCAATTCGCGGAATGATTTTTCTTCCTCTGATCCCCATTGCCATCTGACGCCCTTTTTAGTTAATGTGATCAGTGGGACGGTGGTGGTGGAGAAGTTCGGGATGAACCTTCTGTACCAGGAGGCCACTCCCACGAATTGCCGGATCTGTTTGACACTGGTAGGTGCATACCATTGGGCGATGGCTTTAACTTTGTCGGGATCGGTCTGGATGCCACGGCAATTAATTATATACCGAGGTATTTAAGCTCGGTAAGAAATGACACTTTTCGGGATTAAGCCGGAGGCGGCCGTTGCGCAGTCGGCGGAAAACTTCTGCGAGATGTATTAGATGTGATTCGAAAGACGGGCTGGCGACGACGATGTCGTCCAGATATACAAAAACGTGCGGTTCGAGTTCGGGACCGAGTACGCTATCGAGGAGCCATTGAAACGTGGCCGGTGCAGAATGTAGCCCGAACGGCATGACTTTAAATTGCATCAGCCCTCGTCCGGGTACTGTGAACGCGGTTACCGGTCGGCTTTCGAGAGCGAGGGGTATCTGCCAATATCCCTGTTTTAGATCGAGGGTAGACAAATAGCGCGCGCCGCGGAGTTTGTCTAGTGCGGCGATGTGTGGCAGCGGATACGCGTCTCGTTCGGTCACTTCGTTTACCTTGCGGAAATCGATGCAAAACCGTCGTTTGCCGTCTTTTTTTCAAACGATCACGACGGGGGAACTCCATGCGCTGGAGGAGGGTTCGATGATGCCTTCGTCCTCCATCTGTTGCACTTCTTCGTCTATAATTTTTTGCATCGCGGGATTTCGGGGGTGATATCGCTGTTTGATCGGTACGGGGGTTTTTACTTGGATGACATGTGTAATGCGGTCGGTGGGCCCTTTCACGCCCTCGAATTTGGCCAGTTCGACATTCAGGAAGGTCGTTAATTCGCGTTCTTCTCAGGACGTGCGGCGCGTTAAGCGGTGACGGCATAGGAAGGGTGACATTGTTCGGTGGTTGTGGATGGAGGGAGCAGTGTCAAGCGGAGGCGGGCCCATAGGTCTATGCCGATCAGGATCGTACTGTCTAGAGTCGGTAGGATCTGGAAGGTGTGACTGACATCTTTGTGGTGGGTGGTTAAAGGCAGCGTGATCTTCCCGTTAATATGGGCGAGTGCCCCATCGGCTAAATGGATCTGGTTTTCGGCGGGGGTAATTTCGTAACCGATTTCTTGAGCGTAGCGCGCGGTCTCAGAATTTATCATCGAGATTTCGGACCTCATGTCTAGGAGTGCGGAGAAGTTGCAAGTGCCGATTCGGACGCGGATGTGTGGACGAGGTGTATATTCTACGTCAGCGAGTTTTCCGGTCGGGGTATGTTGTTGGCGGCCCCGGCCGTTGGGGCGTTTCCCGGACGGGAGTGGCATTCTTTTGTCAGCACCCCGTCTTTGCCGCATTGCGAGCAAAATTTCCGAGCAGGTCGTTTGCACGAGAAACAATCGTGACCTCGTTGCTTGCACCTCCAGCACGTATTCTGGCGATCATATGGAATTGGTTGCGACGGAGTGGCCGTATTCACGCGTCGACATTCTCGTCCTTCTTTATTAGTTCGCGAACTTTTTGTATTTCTTCGTATTCGGTGGCTTGGTCGGTAAGATCGTGCAACGTGGTCCTTTCGTTAACCCGGACGAATATTTTATACTCGGCCCTCATGTTCTCGTAGAGTCGGTCTATTTTCTCTGGTGTCGAGTGATTTCCCGCGCGGCGCATTAACGTGAGCATATGTGTGACGTACTGCGAGAAGGTTTCGTCGAGGTGTTGCCTCCGGTCGCGAATTTCTTGTGCTAGTTTTACTGATAACAACGCGGTAGGAAATAACGGCGGAAATTGGTTAAGAAATCCTCCCAGCCCGACCATTCGTTCTCGTTGTTGCGATATCATGATAGGGCATTACCTTTAAGCAATTTGGGCAGTCCTTCCAACATAGTTTTGTTGGAATATCGATATTGTCTCTGCAATTCGGTAAGCCTTTCCAGAAAGGAGAAAGGATCGCGGTCGTCGAAGTGGCACCCCCATTTTCGGATTTAATTCATGGTCTTTGCGTGACCCAGTTCTGCCGAGAGTAAGCCAGGAAGCGGTGGGGTGACTGCGGATGGTTCGGTATCGGTGGATGTTCCGGCTTTTACGGTAGGCATAATGTGCGGATGAGTGTTAGCGTACGTTCGTAATCGGCGGCGGAGGTCTTCGAGAGTCGCGGTTGTGTCGAGATCGAATGACCGTGCTATACGAAGGGCGTCTTGCTTTGAAAGAGTTTGTATCCAGGCTGGCATCTGCTATCCCCTTTTTATCTATTTCTTAAAACGGTCCCTGTTCGGGCGCCATGTAATGGTACGTCCCTGCGCGCTCGGTTTTTATTCCTCGGCACGGACGCGGGGACGTGCACTCGGTTATCGCTCGTCGGATGCCGGGTTCGGGAGATGCGTTGCGGGCCGGGCTTTAATTAATTTACAATAATTTGTGACGTCTCGCGGCGCGGTTGTTGTCGTTTTTCCGCCGGTCGCTTTGCGATGCTCGTAACGCGATTCGATTGCGGATATGACGGATGCCGGGTATCGGTAACGCGTTGCCAGGCAACCGGGTCCGCGCGTATGCGTTGCTAGGCAACCGTCGACGCTGGCTGTGACACGTGGGGCGGATGTCGCGGGAAAGCCTGAGAACGCTCCGACTTTTTTCGAGAAGAGCGGAACAAGAATATCGAGAACGCTCGGTATTCTTGTGGAGCGAAAAATCTGAGAACACTCCGATTTCTCGAGAAGGAATAGAACAAGAATATGGAGAACGCTCGGTATTCTTTGAGAGAATCTTCTCTCACTGTTCTGGTCGGAACGGTTGTTTGTAACGGACAGGTCGCGGATAGGACTGTGTGTCTTTTTCCCAAAATTCGTCGGGTATTTATACCCATCTCTGCGTCACGTGTCACCGTTTAGTTGGTTAGCGTTTGTTAAGTAAAATAGCTGATCACGTCGTCGATGCGTAACAGCTCGCTGGCATAATGTGTCGGTCGGTCGCGGTCGGGAGTGTTCGGGCGGCCCCGGATGGTGCGGGCCGCATTAGCGCGCATCTTTCGGATGCTCCGTTACAGTACATTATTTCTTTGTTGTCAGATTGGCAACATACCGTTTCGATTGCAGCTATGAATTGATTCGTTGGTTCGAATAAATTCTAATCTGGGAGATGAAATGTACTTCTCGCCTTTACAGCATACAACAGCTATTGGAATAGTGAATGGCTTGGGTTTTTTAAAATAAGCATTCCTAAAACTTGCCATGATAATCTAAATAGCAATTGATATAATAATTTATTTTTATCCCAACAAATTTTTTATCTGCATCGAATAATTTGCCTTCTTGCAGTTTTTTACATATAAAATATCGCTACAATTTATTTTTAAGATTTGTATAGTATACTTGATTTAAGATAAAGATTAACTAATATTGAAATATTTATGTACATATAGGAATACATAAATTCGAAATTATATGTTCTTTGCATAAAATAGAAATTAATATTTCTTTTATAGTTCCTGACAAAAGAGTTGGATAAAATCTACATGTAGGGTATATTGGAAGCAAGATATCTTATTACATCCTTGTAAAACTTCGTATTGTTAGCAGAACCAACCTGCAAGTAAGTTGCTATCTGTACGCGATATCACATGGCTTTAATCAATATCATAAAATATTCGGGTTTTTTTTAAACATTAATTGTCATTTGCGCAATCGGAATAAAAGTAAATTTCCAAATATTCTAAATGCAAGTAAAAAGATAATTACTTTAAAGAAAAATATACCTGAAATAGCGTTTACATAAAAAACAACTATGTATTGATAATTCCAAAGATTGTCGTTAATATTAAAGATAATTAATTAAATCGAGTAACATTTTTGAGAAAAAGTTGTTAAATATCTAAGATCCTGCCGAGGGAATTATCCATGTCGGTTGGATATATTCTCGATTTGTTTTATATTACATATCTTTATTTAATCTTTATTTAATTTGCTACGAATATTATTGTTATTATATATAAAACATTGTCATAATAGATATATGATACAGCGAGGGAGGTTCGAGTCATTGTGCAATTGGAAGAAATGAGACAGAAGATCGTTCTTCTATCGGAAGATTCGCTTCTAGCCGAAGCGAAGACGCTAAGCGCACATGATTTTTCTTCAGTGTGCATGGTTGTCAAGTTTCTCGCGCATCGTTGGCTGACTACGTGTATCGCTCAATCACTTCATCCGTCGACTGTCAAATGTCGAGGTGTGCATGTCTTCGCAGAGAGAAGCCTTTCGTCGCCAAAAATGTAAATAAATACATCATTTGCTCTTTCCTTTTATTAGAATATTTCAAATAACACGCGTGTCTAAAAGGCATCTTATAAAGGCATTCTCACAGAAAGTGTACGAGTAATTTTTTTGATCTAATGGATTATAGAAATGGATTATTGTTTAATACACATGTTCGGACACATTCACGCGAATACATATACATTACATATATCTATATGTCATTTTCTTGACATTGCTGTTAGCCGTTGATTTCAATTTAGATTACTTTAGTTAAATTTAGTGCTATATAAGAGAAAGGAAAAAACGTTTTATAGACGTTTTATTAAATCTTTTAAACATCATCAAGTCGTATTATCTGGAATATATTTTAAGATTATATTAAGTCACGCACGCACGCACGCACGCACGCACGCACGCACGCACGCACGCACGCACGCACGCACGCACGCACGCACGCACGCACGCACGCACGCACGCACGCACGCACGCACGCAATATATTAATATTTATTTTACTGTTTTAATTATTTAGAAAAATAGAAATAATTTAGCAAAGATGTTTAAATGATGGCTTGAATGATAGAGCAAGAAATACGCATATTTTTCATACAAAGATGCTGAAGCATAACGGCCGCACAGCTGCTGAACCTTGAGCAGTAATAAAAGCCTCGTTTCAGAAATCGGCAGAAATTTTGCTAACTAAATTCCAGCTCTGCACTAGATCGTAAATAGAATGTAGGTCAGAAAATCACTGCTATGTATAACGCTCTCTTCGCGTATTATTAAAAAATAAAGTGTTCGTATTTTGAATGTATACAGTTTAAGTGGATCAAGAGATATCTATCTAAGAAATTAGAAATAATTTTTGCCAATTAGTTACATTTTTTATACAAATCATACATTTTTATACAATATATGTATCTACATATTACTATTTCTTTTAAGAAGTATAGAATTAAAAATTTACATCTCATCCTTATTATTTTTTGATTTCTTTCTGAAACCTTTGGAGACTAATAATTCGTTACATTCTTCTCGAGTCAACCTGGACAATATTAATCTCTCTATTTCCTGTAATATTTTTAGAGATTAATACATATTTAATATTATGTTTAATTATAAAATTTCTGTTATTGAACCTCTTCATGTATATTGAATAAAACAAGTTCTGGTGTTGCACCAGGAATATGCTTGAATTCCACATTATCGCTGTATTGTATATTAAGGATTATAATTCCTAAGATTCCATCGTCCAAATAAAAGAAATAATACAATCAGGAAAAATCTTAATTAAAGAAAGGTGCTACAAATATTTTTGCTTTTATTTGAAAAAAGTAAAATAAATATCATTTTTTACAGTTTTTGAGGCAAAGAATTCAATGATACTTTAAAAAAAAAAGGAATTTAAATCGGAAAAATGTATGTCATCCCAAGTCTTAAAATAATCAAATATCTCGAAAAATATAAAAAAATACGAAAAATATTTCAGATAAATTATAGAATTTCAAGAGGTTCCTATGATTATAATATCTATTTGCAGATAGCGCTATTGAAATCTTTTTCTAATCATTTTTTAAATGAAATCACAGCAAATAGATATGTATAACTGTTATATTGCCATAATAAAACAAAAATGTAACAAATATGTAATATAATATACATATATAACATGTAACATCCATATTACTTATAATTTTTCACTTACTGAATGTTAAAATTACATAATATGTAACATTGAATAAATGTAACATTGAAATATTATATAACCATTACATAGTTATAAAAATGTAAATAATTTATACACAATATTGCATTTATATAACTTGCTAAAATATTGTTTAAATAAATGATTTCAATGTAATATAATTTCTATATTATTAATTGTATTATAGTTATTTTTTCATCTTGATTAATAAATGTTAAAATAATATTTTATTTATCATCTTAGAATCTCTTATTTGGAAAGGTTCCATTTGGATAGATTCTTATTTTAGAGATCTTTTATTCTATTAGTAGTATAGTTTTTATTTACGAGAAATAGAACTCTACTATCTTTAGCTGCCGCATGTGATATTGTCATCATATTAATATTCATTTATTATGATATATAAATAACGAAACAATATTATAGTTTTATAAATCTGTTAGAAGCATTAGGTTGTATACAAAATAAAGTTACATACCTGTAACTGGAACATAATATCTGTTATTCTATACGTTACTTCTATGTCATGTAACACTTATATTCAGTGTTTGTTGAGATATATTTTGTTACATAATATAATGTTACACAATATTCCTTTAGTTACTCTAAATATAAAAGTATTAATATATAAATATTAAAAAATCAATAATTGAATCATATATGTTATATTATTTTGTCAGAATATGTCAGAGTAAAATATAAAATGTCTTGTAAATTATTGACTTTTTGATAATTGTACTTTAATACTTTTATATCCAGAATAACTGGAGAAATTGTATTATGTAAGAAAAAATGATTCCATTTAAAAGAAAACAATTATAAAAAATTTCAAGTAGTTTGTAATTGCTATTTGCAAATAAATCAATATCATGATCATGTAACCTTAAAATCCTATTTTTTTTTCATATCTTTCATATCTTTTGAAATATTTAATAATTCCAAGACTTTTAGGATCTATTGTATACTTGAAATCGCTATAACCAAAATTCAGACATTATTATTTAGATATTTTTATTCTACTCAATGTAAGATAATTATATCTTTACAGCAAGAAAATTACTAAATATAGTAGGTAGAAAATAGTTGCTAGTAGATATATAATAGACATATTTTCATAATTTCTGAATATTTCTGTATATAGAACATATTAATTTCTCCATTAATACAATAAAATATTATTCTCTTAAAATAAGAGATAAAACAAGAAGCATTAGAAGCATTATTTTTCAAGACTTTTTAGCACCAATATTGTCAAATCTAAATGGTTATAAAATAGCAGTTACTTGATTTTTGCTGCTAATTTGCCAACAAATTATGCCAGCTCTACTCAATTTCTGCTAGCAATTTTCTGGTAGATTATGTCAGCAGATTCTATACTATTTTTATCATCAATCTGCTATCTAGTTATGTTCCATAATATTTGCTAATAGAATATAAATTGAATATAGACACAATTCATGCTAATCCACTGACATGTTTTGATCGAATCTGCTGCTAGTTTACTAACATTTTGCTTACTGGATATATAGACATAATCAATAACATTCATTCATATATGCCTCCATTTATAAAAGATTGATTAGAAATTAAAAAATAAAAATTTAAAGAACATGAATATATATAAAAATAAATGAAGAAAAAATAACTCATTTCATCAAAATATATACTTTTTTTACAGTATATATAATTTTTTTAAATTTCATGTAAAAAGTTGTTTACTTTTTTATTTCTTAAATATTAATGTTATTTTAAATCATTCTGCAAACAGAAAAAAATATATTATAAACATTTCATATTTATAATAATGCAATTGAAAATAATAAAAATTATAAAAATGTAAAGTATATAATTATTGTAAAGGATACTATAATGGTAAATCCTCGAAGATGAATTGTTTGATGTCTAACAATCGGTTGAGAGAACAGCCGCTACAGCTCTATAGAATGAATAAAAAATAGAGACAATATAATAATCTTTTGTTTACATTTGCTTATTTTGATACACATATACAAAGAATATATTTTGTATTAAATAAACTAAGTTAATTATAAAGAGATACTAATTGATACAATAATATTGAATATGAAATATATTGGTGTATATACATAATGGC
>NW_011933542.1:2239-17267 GCF_000187915.1 Pogonomyrmex barbatus
AACGAAAAATCGACCTGTTTGGCAATGTGCAAACGAATATCTATCAATTGAGTTATTTTTTATTTAATTTACTCATAGTTGGAGGGCTAGTGTGAAGATGCCCCCCGAAATTTGTTTTGTTAATAACTTTTCACTAGAAGTGTGCAAACGAAAATTCGAAATGTGCATACATGTGCAAACGATGAGCAATCGAATGAGCTATAGAAACTTTATGTTTTTCAATTTGGGGGGCTATCTTCACACAGGTCAAAAGCCTATGGTCCATAAAAAAACTTAAGCAGCAAGACGTAAACAATAAGAAAAATTGATCAGTCACTCGATTATTTTACTTACGGTCGAAGAATAATTGTCCATAATCGGTCATTTTTCTTACTGCTCAAGGTTTTTTTTTTTTGGCTCAAAGTACCTCTCATGTTCCAATTGCATGAAATGCAGAGGGCGCGCATTATGGAAATGCAACCGAAATGAATGTGTTGTACGTGAATTCTTTATCAGAGGAAGTTAGTGCATCTTTTTTCTTCTTCTTTTTTTCTTTTTTTAAACATCTCGTTCAAAATAAATATACGTTTGCACGTAGTTGAGAAAACCGAACATGTCTCATCCATCAGCTTTACATATCTATCTCTCTCTCTCACTTCTACGCGCCGATCTATCGCGCGCGTTCGATCGGCGGGCAACCACACACCAACCACACACCAACCTTCTTTCTCCCCCCCCCCCCTTCCTATGGTACAAAGTCTCGATCATCAAAATCTTGCTGATCGTTTCCAAAGAACACGTCATGGTAACGCGAAGTGTGTAGCGACAAGGGCGAAACAGACAAGAGGGGTGACGAACGTCGAAGTGATTTTGTCAATTGTCGTTTTTAGACGGATAATAAACAGCATCAGCGAAACTGGCTGACTAACTTTATTCGACAAGTGCGCCTTTTTTTTACAATCGCTTCGAATACCAAATTCACGATCGCAGCTACCTTCTTATCGAACGGTCTGTTCTACATAGAAGGCTGAAACCTTCGAAATTCCTTGAAATTTTATGCTTCTCGTAGGCAATACATGTTCATTTCCATATACAACTTGCTATAATTTTCTTGCTTTTCACACGATCTACAACGGTTATTATTTTTATTTATCAGATAAAAAAATATACATTTCATGCTCTTATGTCTAACATCTCTTATATGTCTATTACTGAATTCAGTATGCTGAGCTTTAAACATGAGTAATATAATAGATAATATATAAAGACAAACGTTTTGTTTATGCAGGATTTATTTGTGCAGGAATAATAATATAATAATATAGAAACATGGCATTCCGTGAATTAGTGGAAGGAGACTGTGGTGGTCCCAGTTCCCTTGTGCGTCTTGCATCGCACTATGTACAAGATCATGGTTTTAAGGAAGAAGGAATTCATCGATCTTTCAGTTCATCCGAAACTTTTCAAACTCCAAATGCAGATCAATTAGTCCAACAGTTCTTAGAAGAACCAGCCTGCCCACAAACATTTCGAATGGACAATTTATTGGAGGAAATGAGAAAGATCGATCAAAATATTCCTTCAAAAACTGGATCTGAATTTATGAAAGAAATAAAAAAATGATATGGACAAGACTTGGAAAAATTCACTTACATCTTCCAAGCATCTAGAGGTAATTTTATAAAATATTCATACAATTATACTAATATTTAATGTTATATATAATATATAATTTTTGCAAATTATATTTTGATTATAGACTCTTAATGTGTATGATATATGGAATTCATCTGTATTGCCTCAAGAAAAGAATACATATGTCGACGTGATTCATGAACTTGGTTCATTTGATTTCGATCCAAAATGGGCGGAAGATTTTCTAGAATATAAAACAGATGCCACACAGGGAAATAAAAATAATATTGCTCAAACCACAGAAGATGGAAAATTACTCACTCAAGAGGAAAATACATATGTTAATAGGATTCATGAATTTGGTTTAGATCCAAAATGGGCGGAAGATTTTCTAGAATATAATACGGATGCTGCACAGAACAACAAAAATGACAATGTTAAGTTAATGGAAGATAAAGATCCAAAGTTTGCACATTCAAAGTTTATGAAATTTATGGAACGAGAAAGTGATTCAGAAAGCAGTGAAACGACAATTAATCTAAAAGACACAAGTGATGAATGGATAGAACAATATATAGATAGAAAAACAAATAATAATGCAACTAGTCATGTCACTAATGACAACACTATCTTGAACAAAGTAGAAGAGGAATTGGAAGCTGCGGGTACATGGATAGACGAATTTACAAAAGAAAATCCTTCTATAGGTAATATTTTTAATTTCTTTTTCTGAAAATAAGTACATTTATCTTTATATAAATTCAATATATGGTGATAAAATGATTAACATTTTAGAACATGATATGGAGTCATCGTGGAAGCGACTTCAAGATGAATGGAATAAAATCTCTGCAGATAGTCTCTCCTCTTCGCATCCGTGGATATCAGAATTCGACACGTATTACGATCCATTTAATAAAGAATATGATTTCTCTGAAACGAATCCTATGAAAGATTTGCCAAATGCATTGGCCGAAGGCAAGAGACGATTAGAAGCAGGAGATTTACCAAGTGCTGTACTCTGTTTTGAAGCTGCTGTCCAGCAGGATGAAAATAATGTTGAAGCCTGGCTACTCCTTGGCAAAACGCAGGCTGAGAATGAGCAAGATCCTTTGGCAATTTCTGCTTTAAATCATTGTCTCTGCTTGGATCCATCAAATAGTGTTGCTCTCATGGCGTTAGCGGCTTCTTACGCGAATGAATCTTATCAAAAGCAAGCTTGTCTAACGTTAAAGGAATGGCTATTAAAGAATGAGAAATATAAACATCTTGCAGATCCAGAATCCAATCTTAAGAAAGATGAGCATTCAAATTTCGGTGTATCTACTTTATTATACGAGTAAGACAAAAATAATTTTTAATTTAATTAGAAAATTTCTTTACATGTATTTTTTACATATACATTTTATTATAGTAAAGTATATGATGAAGTCAAAGATCTATATATTCAAGCTGCAAGACTGAATCCCCGAGATGAAATTGATGCGGACGTACAATGCGGATTAGGTATATTGTTTAATTTGTCGAGTGATTACAACAAAGCTGTAGATTGTTTCCAAACTGCGCTGCAAGTGCGTCCTGACGTAAGTATAATCAATTTTTAATTGTGATGAATTAAGCGAACATGCTTATTTGAATGTATGTTTTCAAAAGGACTCCAGACTGTGGAACAGATTGGGTGCCACTTTAGCTAATGGCCAACGATCGGCGGAAGCTGTAAATGCGTATCATCGTGCCTTAGAATTATCGCCTGGGTTTATTCGAGCACGTTATAATCTCGGCATATCTTGCGTTAATCTCGGGGCATATAAGTAAATATAGATTTTCTCTATTTGATACTTAAATGGTAAAGTAATAACAATACATCAATGAAATTATTACGATATTATAGAGAAGCAGGAGAACACCTTTTGACAGCTTTGAATCAACAAGCTGCAGGAAGAGGTCCACAAGCTAGTAACGTACCTCCTAAAGCAATGTCAAATACAATATGGTCCACATTAAGATTAGTTATATCGTTAATGCATAAATACGAGTTGATGGAAGCTATAGAAAACAGGTAATATTTTTATCTACACTAAAATAGATTGATCTATAAAAACTTTATAATGATTATTCGTATTTGAAACATCCTTGGTATTTTTCAGAGATTTGCCAAGGCTAAATAAAGAATTCGAAATAATGTAAATGGACATAAATGGACATAAATGTATTCAAGAATTTACACAATGATTCATTTATGTGAATCTTACAGGTATACATTCAGAATTATATAGGTAATAGAATTTTTTTCAATATATTTTGGTATTTAGCGAAATTCTAGAACATTTTAGACAAAAATTTTAGACTAAATACAAAAATGTATATATAGATGACATTTAAAATATTGAATTAAAATGCACTTTTATGTATTCTTTAACTTTTTCCTGTATATGTAAGAAATATAAAATTGATGCAGACAGCTCATTTATCATTAACATTAAATATAATCGTAAATATTAAGTATTTTAGGGAAATTTTTATTAAAAAATAGGGTGTCCCGAAAAGGCTCGTTTTTGCTGTACTTGGAAAAAATAAAATAAATTGCTGTACTTGGAAAAAATAAAATAAAATAAATAAATAAATTATTTCTCTTAAAGTTTTAGAGAGGAGAAATTACTTAAAAACTATAAGAAAAAATTTAAGCGCTTGCATGAACATGTTCAATCGTCCATCGAACGGAAGAATCTATGAGCGCACGAAAATTTTCTATTATATCTGATATTTTCATTATTAAATTATTAAATACAGCATTTTTATATGATATTTTGTACTATCTTAAGACATAAGAACATATTATAATGTTAGTTCATGTAGCGATCTGTTTCACAAATAATTGCGATATCATACATTTTTTCAATTTAAACTCAATTTTTTATATTTGTATTCCCGTTATATGATAATTTTAACTAACATTATCGGATTCATATCGAAAGCTATAAGAAATGTCTTTTACTTTTTTTAAGTGTAACAAAAACTTTTTTCGTGACACCCTTTTTAATTCTTTTATAATTAACATTTGTTTTTATTTTTATTAACATAGATATTTTAAACTTATTGCAAAATGAGTTGAGATGTTATATTTAACACATTTATTTTTATATCGAAAATGTTTTAATTGCTCACATTTGGATCTTTCTATTTTAATATTAAGCTTTTTTGACATAACATTGTTATCTATTATGAATTTTACAAAATATACTAATATTGCTGTAACATAAACATTTTTTATTAATAATTCTAACAGTGATTATTGTTATATCAGGGATAAAATTATAAAAATAAAAAATGAAAGAACAATTAATTAGGTTATTATGTATATTTATTTCTTATGATAAATTATAAATATTATTGATCATTCTAACATAATTAGATTTATAATAAAGAGAAATCATTGCTAAAGGCACATCAAAGTTACATATTTTGTAACACTCAAAAATTGATTACGTAAAACTATTCATTAGGATCAACAAATTTGATAGAAACTATTTTAAAATTCACATTTCTCTAAAGATATATCTTCTGTGCCAGAGCAAAAAGAATTTGTTATTTAACTGTGGAAATTAAACATTTGTGTAATTATTTCTAAATACAGACATATAATTAATAAATATTTTCTCATGTGAGACAGCATGCTTGAAATTTGTAATTTCCTATATATTATTTTGTCATTCTTTAAACTTATCCGTTCAAGTTATATCATTTTTGCTCTGAAACAGATTTTATATTTTTAGTCATAATATAATATAATATATCTATATAGAACGATTCAACAATTACTTATAGACGAATTCTATTTATATAATATCTTCTTTCGAATTCTTTTTTTAATAATTGATGAAAGTTGGTTTATCTATTGTTAAAAATGTGTGCATCGGCACAACTATTAACTAATGAACATTAGCTTATGTGACTGTATTAATCAGGAACATATGTCTGAAACATTTGTAGAAATGGTTATAATCATCGAAGTGCACACAAAGTAGTCTTCCGCAATATCACTATTAAAACATGATATCGGAATTTATATTCGTAATTCCCTTAGTATCATCACTTCCTTGTCTAAAAATTGGCTAATAAATGATATTAATTGGAAACCTATCTTCACAACTTTAGAGTTGTCAAAAGTTGTTGTCCAGTTTCCATTATCAACGATTTTACATGATCCGCATGCATAATTTGATTGCACATTTCGGTGCATCTTTGAAATGTTGCCATGTCATCTCTCGGCAAGATACGATGTAAACTTTTCATGGGCAATGCATGCGGAAGATGATTCAGAATCTCTGAAAATTCAAAGTTTCATTTTACTGATATATCGCTTCATTTTGTTCATATTGTTTACATATGTTCAATTTACCTTTCATAATTTGTGTGTACAAGACTTGTAATTCCTGTTGCGTTGTAGAAGCAATTTTGTCACGTGTTAATTCAATAAGATATTTCCATTCAGTATCCTTTGTATATTTATCCTGAAATAAAATAAATAGTAAAATGTCTCCTGGAAAAAGATGTATTTAAATAAGTGTTATATGTTAAAAATACCTTTGCATACTGTACTATAGCTTGCGGGCAATTGTCCATTAACATTATCGTTATCTCCTCCGTGTTTTGAATGCATAACGTCTTAAGAGATAAACTTCCATCAATGTTTTGCGTTTCGAGAAACTGCTTGACTTCGTGCAAACATTCAACCGGCAAAAACTCGCACGACAATACAGATTGCAACTTAAATAATTCCTTAGGTACAGTTTTCTCAGTCTCAGATGCATTATTAGAGTTCGCTAAATCTTTAAAATCGTTCATCCTTAAAATTTTTTGGTAATCTTTGGTATACGGTGGCATTTTGTTTAAATAACTCGGCCGATATTTGGCGAACATGAAATACTCCTTATCGTTCTCCTCGTGATCTTCTTTCGGATCAGTTTTATATACTTTTGTTTGAGTTAATTTACCTAAATATGATCGTACTAACAGTTTGAACGCTTCAACGAGAGCAAAATCCGAGCGTATCTGATTTTTATTTATAGTCGACGGCCACTCCATCATGAATTTCGAACTGAAATAATTATGTAGATATTTCTCAATAAAAATTTGCAATGTGGCGGCCGCGTTATGTCCGTCTCTTCCGACTCGCGAAGGCAGGTATTCCAGGAACACCTGTATGATTTGGTGCAATGACAATGCACCTTCGTCTTCTATTAATTGTATCAAGATATCGGCAAAAGTGGTGTTCTTTACGAGCATCAATGTACCAGCAAAATCCGAGAAAGTAGCGATCATAGGACTCCTCTTTTTCATCGCGGTTACGTCGAATAGTAGTTCCCAACGCTCCAAAATAATTTGTCTGATACATTGCACGGAAACTGGTTCCAACGCTTTCTCCGCCTGTTCTTGTTTGTCGGCTTGGATGTACAAGAGCACCAAGGCGAGTTTGACGACATCGTCGGTTTCGTACATCAGTAAAAGATTTATCAGTTTCTCGGTAGTATATTCTCTCAGCACAGGACTGCCGAAAATTATTTTCAACAGATCTTCTTTCTCCAATTTGCAGATGATATCTATGATATTATATCCTTGGAAAAGCGCGTCCGCTTCAGATCCGCTTCTCATCGTAAGAAGCGCATCCGTGAGAAACGTCAGGAGTCCCGGTGCATCTTGAGTACATTTTCTGGATAATACTTCTGAAGGTTTTAACCCAGACATCTTGTAGTAGGGAATACACAAATCCCAATCCGATTCAATTTCCGATCGTATGTAGTAATCCGCAAGTAACGCACAAGATTGATTGTAAAGATTTTTTAATTTAAGATCGTTCTTATGGATTACATCGTCGAGTTCCTCATTATCCACGCCGTCATAGGATATGTCCTTCGCTAAGCGTATTAAGGCATGCGCTTCTCCCAACAAATGTCGATAAGTACTCGGACTGGAGGATTTGTGACTTCTCGCTGCATTCAAGATGTCAAAATACACGTTCTCGAATTTAGGTAAATTTAGAGAGTACATGGTCCAAGAACTATCAGCCTTAGCTAGCAGAACTATATAGCTTCTCGTATGTAACAACTTCTGTATTCCTAGGAACGGTCTCAAGCCAATCAGGCTTACCGGTTCGACACTGGGACAAGTTGCTCTAACGCTGTCCATGCTATTTGATAGTTTTGCGATATGATGAGAAAGACGTAATGTGTAAGACTCGAGACCGGCCTCGGTCAATACATGAAGTATCGTGTGCTCCAGCGCTATATGATGAACAGGTGCAGTGAATGGATAAGTCGTCAGGCAAGTCGCATCCAGAGAACCATTACTTGTTGTTGAAAAGTGATACAGATATCCTTCCTGTGTAGTGCAAATGAAGCAACTTACACCTTGCAAATATTTGTATTTGTCAGACCGCAATATAGATTTTTTCACGCCACTAATGTTACATTCCTTCTTCATATACAATGGCTTCAATACCAGGCACCTAAAGATCTCTAGAATTCCGTCTACCTTAGCATTATTTCCAGCGTTGATCTTTAGACATAATAGATTTTTTATTATATAATTTTCAGACCAGCCTACATCAGGTGAGGTTGTTTTGATGAAAATTCTTATATCCGCTGAATTTAGTACAAAGGGACTGAGAGCGTGACCTGGAACAGCTCTTTCTAAACTTATCAATGGTAGATTTACTGTTAATGGCTGTGAAGAAGAATCAATAATTCCTTGGGTAATTAGCCTTTGCATCTCATCTTTCTCGTTGCATATTAGGTACTCCCAATCTATATAATTCTTATTGTTACTTGGCTTTGTTCTATTGAAATTGCCTTCTGACTTATACCATGTACTTCCTTTTGTGCTTTTGTGTTTTTTATCTTTAGATTTTACATTGGTTATCATCTCATTGTTATCAGATGTCGCATATTGACTATCAAGATAATCTACAGATTTGTGCTTTGCGTTTGTTCCCTGCAGTGACGTATCATCATTTCCAAGACTACTGCTATTCTCTACGAGAGAGGAATCTGTGGATATGGATGTCTTATCGACGGAAGAAGAATTCGTGGAAGTTAAAGAGCTAAGTTGGTCGATATCCTCATACATCGAATTTGTGAGGCGAAAAATGGATAAATTTGTATTATCCATGATTGCTATAAAATCTTCTATGATTTCCATGCGTGTAGGTGCGAATGTGAATCCTAAGGACCACGGTCTAGGTTCAAAGTCTATGAATTTCATCTTTGATACTTGTTGCGTTTCAATCTTAAATTCATGCAGAATGGCACTGTTTCCCGAGGCTACCAATAAGTTTCCAGTACATTGACAGCAAGCGATCAAGGTAGGTTGCATGGTCAAAGGTAACTCTATCATTTCCAAGCTATTCAAAGGTCGATTCAAACTCGGCGTAACCCGTCCGGCAATCCTGGCTCGCATTGGCTGGCTCTGATCTTTCGCTATGGCCCAATTTACATAAATCCTTACAAAATTAGAAGAAGCTCTATTTGCATGATTATTGCTCGCAGTATCTCTGAGATATTTTGATTCCAATGTCACAACATAATCTCCCTTGATGCAGTGTACCATTTGATTAATCATGTCTACCGTAGGGAAAACAGTGCGCAGTTTGACATCCGAACTCATCAGCTCCCATACCTCCACGCAATGTGTGGGCAGCGCCAGCAGGAGCATTTCCTGTCTCTGACTGCTGGCCGTACATGTCGCCGTAGGTTCTTCAATCTGAACGACATTCTGCCCCAGGAAATTGTGCACTGTTATCACACGTACCATCTCTATGCTTTGTTCCTCTTATTGTCTACCTAAATATCAAAAATATATTTTCAGATAAATTATGGATTACACGATGCATATTGAAAATAACAGAATGCCAAGAGTACATCAAATTCGACCTTTTTTACATACCTAATTTGTCTAGGATTTAATAATTCCAAGGATTGCGATGTTGCATACGACGTAACACATGCATTATAACTATATTTCTGCCTTCGTTGGATCTTCTGCTTTCGCTTCGTTGACAATAATTATAGCGACATATAAGCGTCGCTGTAACTGAGCATTCGAATCGATGTTTGTGGATGTACATACGTCAACGGGGCACAATTCAGCGCACGGAATCGCGATTAGAGGAGCGACGGTCCGCCGGATACTTTTTTACGGAGCAACGAACCGGCAAAGTCGCAAACGCGTTCACTGGCATTCCGTCAATTGTGCGTCAATACTGCGGAGAATGCGATGCGAGATGACGCACCGCACGGAAAAGAGATGAGGGACCAGGCGTGGTGAATCGCATCAATGAACGCGGTCGCGCGCGCGACGTTACGCTCGAGATGTGTCTCGTCCGGTGACAGCGATTATCCCGTACGGAGGGAGAAAGAAAGAGATAGAGAAAGATCAGAGATGCTTGGTTTGTTTGACATTGCCCGGCGAGTCGCGCTTGCGTGTGACAACCAGCCTGAGATACGTTCTAAAAAACCCAACTTGGTTATTGAAAATTTATAATATGAGTCACATAAATTATAGAGTTTAGTAACCTGAGGTTGATTTTGGAACGTACATGTGACAGAGCGCGATTCATCCAGATTAGAAATCCATTTCTATAGCTGTATATGCGTTAGATCCTGCGCACAATGGAGAAAATATTAGGAACAGGAATAAGTATTGGATTTTGGAAATGAAAATTGGAATAAAAACTAAACATAACGCACAATAGATACGAGTAAATATAAAATATGGTTATATTTTATATTTACTTGTATCCATTGTGCATTATGTTTAATATTTATTTCTATTCCTAATATTTCCTCCATTGTGCGCAGGACTTTATGCTTCTGTTCTGTATTTAAAATGAGATAAATATACGTTCAGATATTAGAAAGAAGAAAAAGAAGAATGTATTCGATTACAAGGAACAAAGTTCAGATTAAGTTAGATCGAATCATCCCACCGATGGATACGCATCATGCGTACTGCAAAGTAGTTTTTGCAGAAGGTGAATGCACTTTCGAATGAACGCCCAATATATGACAACATATAGAAGCTGAAAATTTGGCCATTTGATTGAAATCAAATGAAATCAAATGAAACATAAATGTTATCCTTAAATTTAAGCTGAACCATAGAATTCAATTTTTTCAGCAAGAGACACAAAAATTGATCTTACTATCTCTGATTAATTTTATCAGCCAATTAAATTTAAGAATAGAATAATCAACTATAAAATTTAAAATTGATCCTTTTTAATCTAATCTCTTATTTTAAATAAAAGTATTATATTCAAATAATATATATTTAGTATGTATGTATGTATACAAATAAAAAATACACTTAAGAGATGTACATATAATAGTTATATTACATACATTTATAAATAAATAAATTTATTGCAATGAACGTTTTTGTGTTTAAGACAAAAAAACTTATTTTATATATATATATATATATATATATATATTTTATAATATATGTATATTAATATATATATTATATATATATTTTTTTACTTACAAATGCAATAAAATATACAACAAAAAGTATAACATTACATATCAATAAATGTGTTATGAAAAAAAAGAAAAAGAATGAATTAGGAAAGGAGAGGAAGGGAAAAGAATCTCACAAGGTCTTGAGAAGATCAATCGCAAAAAAGATGTGCTACGCCAATGTTACATGTTTCCTACAGTCATATGATAAGATATATGTTTAACGAGCGTTTTTACTTTATGTAAATTGTACAGGTAATTTTGCATATTATTCGTATTTTTAAAATGTTTTAAACACAAAATATTTCATGATGGGTCTTTATAATATAAATTTCTAAGTGATATTATCCACATTTGAATAATTATATATATTTCGTGTGTAACCAGTATCTTGACGTTTTTGTCGTAGAATATCGTACGTGAATGTTTCACATAATCTAGAGAAAGAGAGAGGAGTGGAAACAGAGAGGAAGAGCTTATGATAAATATACCAGGTTTGTCGAGTTGGCAGTTAGTTCCAGCTATCTTTTGTGTATAAACAGGTTTAATATTAACGACCATGGCATTACCACCGCCATTGAAAACCTTGTTCAAGTACGTTTTACTTTATTCCTTAAAATGTTTTGCATTTTGAAGAAATTAATGCATTTATAGGAAGATTTTTGCGCAGAAACAAAATTTACATAAGTATATTTTATCTATAATTTTCATTTACCGTGATCTTCGTTTTTATAGATATATAGATGAACATAAACAGGAGTACGTAGATAACTTGAAAGAAGCGGTAGCTATTAAGTCTGTATCAGCATGGCCAGATTATAGAGATGAAATAATTAAAATGATGAAATGGGCAGAAGTAAGGCTAAAGAATCTTGGTGCAACTACAGAATTAGCTGATGTAGGCAAACAGGTTCTTCCTGATGGTAATGAAATTCCATTACCTCCCGTGCTACTTGGAAGTCTTGGTTCAGACCCAAAAAAGAAAACTGTGCTTCTCTATGGACATTTGGATGTGCAACCTGCGTTAAAGGAAGATGGATGGGATACCGAGCCTTTTATTCTTACTGAAAAAGATGGAAAACTTTTTGGTCGAGGTAGTACAGATGATAAAGGACCAGTTCTTTGTTGGATACATGCATTGCAAGCTTACAAAGCAACTAGCATCGATATCCCTGTTAATATCAAGGTATTAACATAATAACATAATAACATAATAAAAGACACTTGAAATTTGATTAACGTTCATTTTATAATACATTTTATTAACTGTCTTTGTGCAGTTTGTTTTCGAAGGAATGGAAGAAAGTGGAAGCGAAGGTCTAGATGAGCTTCTTTGGGCAAGGAAAGACAGCTTTCTAAAGAACATAGATTACATTTGCATATCTGATAACTATTGGCTGGGTACTAAGAAACCATGTATTACTTATGGTCTGCGAGGTATCTGCTATTTCTTCATAGAAGTCACTTGCGCTACTAAGGATTTGCACAGTGGTACTTTTGGTGGATGCGTACACGAAGCTATGGCAGATTTGATTTATTTAATGAATACACTGGTTGATGTTAATGGCCACATTTTGATAGATGGTATTTATGATAATGTGGCAGAATTGACAGAAGCTGAAATAGCTAGTTATAAAGACATAGATTTTGATGTGGATGAATTTAGAGAAACAGTTGGAACTAGGAAACTAGCGCATAAGGAAGACAAAGTACGTGCGCATTACTTTTTCTTAAGAGCTCTAAAACATTAACATCTTATGATCATGATTTTAATGTCAATTCTTGTAGATAAAACTCTTAATGCATCGTTGGAGACAACCCAGTTTGTCACTTCATGGAATACAAGGTGCTTTTAGTGAGTCAGGAGCGAAAACTGTAATTCCGAGTAAAGTTATTGGCAAATTTTCGATTAGAATAGTGCCTCACATGACCCCAGATAAGACGACTGAAAAGGTGATCGCGTATATAAATAAGAAATGGCAAGAAAGAGGTAGCCCAAATATTATGAACGTGAGTATGTGTCATGGTGGCAAAACCTGGTCTGAAAATCCGGACCATCCGAATTACATAGCTGGTCGAAAAGCTACTAAACATGTTTATAATGTGGAGCCTGATCTCTCTCGTGAGGGCGGGTCAATACCAGTTACTCTGACATTCCAAGAAGTTACTGGTAAAAATGTGTTGCTCTTACCAGTCGGTCAGGGTGATGATGGTGCGCATTCTCAAAATGAAAAACTGAATGTATACAATTACATCCAAGGGGTAAGCATAAATAGCATTGAAATTAGCAACCGTTTATAAATTAAATGTTTTCGTTATAATGGTGTAATAATTTATTTATTCATATATCTTTTTGCAGACAAAACTACTCGGAGCTTATTTATACGAGGTGGCACATGTGTAATATTTCATTGTTGGCATTTACTTATTTGGGACTCAAGGTGTTTGGTATTATCTATTAAGGTGCTTTTAATGTTATTTGATTTACAAAAAATCATTTTTGAATATTTTATATTTATCTTTTTAAAGAAAAACATTTTCTGAAATTTATATTTCTAAAGATAATATACAATATAAAATATATTCTCAATAAGATGTGTGTACACTTTGAAAAATCTCAATCTTCAATACCCAAGCTGGCTGTCCTTTATGTGCATTAGGAGGTAGATTTATCTCTAGCTTATCATTAGATTGTTTCCACTAAAACGTATACATCAAATTATGTTAATACAATTCTCATGCAGATAAAAGAAGAAGCATACTTACAGGAATTACTGACGAGTAACCAAGTAGATATATCTGAGAATTCGTTGAAAGTTTAAGTGAGCCCAATGATAAGATATTATTGTCTGGCCATTCTAGAATCGAAGCAAATAGCTGTTTTTCATTTTTACTTATCGTGTACCAAACACTTCCGGTTAAAGTATCATTTTGTACTGTCCAAGGTTTAGTATCGTAAATAGCTTCGCCATTAACTGCTAGCCAAGCACCTAAAATAATAAGTTAGCTCATATATTATTAAGATGAGAAAATCGATATCTGAATCAATCTAGCTTCAATAAATATGATAAGATACAAAAGATATTTACCTATTCCACGTAATCTTTCTTCATATATTGGTGTAATGATGCCATCTTTCGTTGGTCCGACGTTCATCAGCAAATTTCCACCACAGCTTACAGTAATTACCAATTCTTTTACTAATCCTGCTAATGTATAGTACTCTGATAAAGCAGCATTTCTACGGAATCCCCAAGATTTTTTATCAATAGTCATACAGTTTTCCCATTTATGTGGGAGAAGCACACCTAAAAAACAAAATTTTATTAAAATATTTATGAATCTATTTTTATGTAAAATGCTAATAATATTTAATAGTGTTTAATAATGTTATTCTACACATTAATTTATATTAGTATATTATAATTGTATATTGTTTACCAGGATTAAAACGATCAGAACATGTAAAGAAACCACCATGATGGCATGGCATATTACTACCCCATCTATCATTTACCACGACTGTGTCCTTCACAGGACTTTCATTGTATAACCATGCTAAAAATTCCTTTGATTTCCAATAAGTATCCGAGGCTTCCCAATCTCCATCTGACCAAATTATTTCTGGCTTATATGTTTCTACTAATTCACGTAACTCTGGCATTATTTTGTGAGTTATAAATCTATCTGTTGTAAAGTTGTTTTTTTTATCTGTTATATAGAGAGGATTGTACCATTCATACAGGGAATGATATAAGCCAAATCTAATATCTGTCTTGTTTCGAATAGCTTCTGCCAATTCACCTAATTCATAAAAAAAAAAAATGTGTACATACACATATATATATATATATATATATATATATATATATATATATATATATATATATATATAT
>NW_011933542.1:33991-58175 GCF_000187915.1 Pogonomyrmex barbatus
ACACAAATTTTGCCAAACATTTTCATGGTTGAGTCTTTTAAAATAAAAAAGAATTTTAATATTAATTGCTTACTTCTTATTGCGTTTTTCTTACTTGCCTTTTTTGTTAATTGTATTTTGCAAAACATTGTAATATATTACTTTATACTCTTTCTACTCTAAACTACCGTACGTTCTTAACGTTCGGAAACGTATTTATACTGTTTTCTTATCTCTAATACCTAATTATTTTATAGATGGAGATGAACAACAGTCCAGTTTCCGTGACCTCGCCGAAGAAGAACTCCGTTCATGGCGATGAAACAACTTTTAAGCAGCCACTTGGGTGAGTCTTAACATTTTAACATAAACAATTCTCGATAATAATCATATCATTGTAATTTTTTTCTGGTAAAAAGATAGAGAAGGTGTTTTCAAGCTTTTTTTTGGGTTATATGGCATTTATAAATTATAAGCTAAATTATAAGATAAATTATAAGTCTATTCTTAAAGATTATTACTAGCGGTAGCAGTTAGTGCCAAATTCATACGCAGCAAAGTAAATTTCTTAACATGAGCCACTGATATAAACGGAGTTCATATTTTTATAATTTAGTAATGACTAATTGATTTTATGTATATATAGATTTTATGTATATAAGTTTTAACTAGTCTTGATGGATAATTGAGGTCTAATTATATACAAAAATAATTTAATTTTTACTTCCGTGCTTTTTGAACGAAGATGCAACACAAAGTTCGAATGTGTAATTTTTATTTAAAAAGCATTTATGGAACAGCGTAACAGAATTTATCTTTTTATGTGATTTCTCTATACTCTTTTGTTATTTAAATTATATAAAAGAACATAACAAATTATAGAAATATAAATAAAAAAGATATTAAAAGTATTTATAATGTTTTAATTTAATAAAGCATATTATTATTGTTATATCATTTAATAATTAAGCGATATAATCTTGTCAAGATTTCGTATATCATTTTGGTAAGACCTTTTTATACAATTTAGAATCCGCGGCAGAATAGGCATATTTTTATCGCGCAATAGTAAAACTACTTTTGAAATTAAATGTTTGTCAAATCAAATTATAAAAGATGATGGTATAACAAAAAATGATAGAAGATAATGTAACAAAAAATGTTGTTATTATTATATTAATTTGAATAGTATATTTTTTCGATTAATATAAAATTTTTTTTAGATTACTATCTACATTATTTTTTGTTCTTTATTGACACAATGTTTTAATATCATTACTTTTTTATAAATTAAAATAAAAGCAATATTATTAATATTGTTTTGTGCAACAATACTATAACTTTATATTATTTATAAAAAATTAGTTAGTTGATAAAACAATATTCTTATAACAGACGTCTGTTGGTGTTTTTCTTTATTTTTTTTGAAAAGATAATTTTTAAAACTGTTTGATTAATAAGTTTCGTTTTAATAGAATTATCTATTATGTGATCAATAAAAGGTTGATTAATATGAGATGCCTTGACGGATAGTAATTGCACGAAGATTAGTGCAGTCGCAAGTGTGCGACACTTAATTCTGATTGAACACACCACGTGAAGAGTACGATTTAATTACTTCTTTAAAGCTAATTTAAACTCACCGAGTTACATAATTACGTGGACAATCGTTAGACAATGTTACAATAACTAATATTATGCAATTTGTTATATGCGTGCTTAAAAATCATCTTTGTTGTAATTAATATTCGAAATAACTATTTGTTACGAGTACCTATTAGTTATCATTTATTATTAATCTAATTTGTTTTTATTTTTAAATGTTTGTATGCATGTGAATAAAAATAAAATATGGATAAAATAAAATAATAAGATATATATTGGCAATTAATATATTTGTCGATATAAATCTGGGTTGTAATAATTCAAAACGAGATGTCAAAATGAAATAGAAACAATCAATAAATGTCGGGCAAATCTTTGCCTTAAATTTGCAGACATGCTATTTCAAGTGTCAGACCATTGCCAAGAATGACATTCTATTGGTGTGACCGACATGCCTATCGTATTCGTTAGGAAAATATTTTTTCGCTATATGTTTTTTCATTTGCGTCACATTGACGTCGTCAACGTTAATTGTGAAAATTCGACCACTTTTTGCTTGAAAATTGCGGCATGCATGTGCAACATATCCGGCGATTAGTACTGTATGTATGTGGAAAATCACGTAAAATATCAAAGTTATTATTAGATATACACATATATATATAGCGCGACAATCAGTTCAACTATAATTATACTATTTTTATCTTGATAAAAGAGGTATAAAAAAATATAGTTATTTGGAACGATCTAACGATAAATTTAGTATACAAGATATTTAGTAATTTATTCTGAAATAATACATAATCTCGAGTGTATCTTTATCAATTCTCGTTTGATTACAGAAATGGCGGGACGTATGGAGCATTCCAGTCGAAAGATCCTATTCTGACAATCGAGAAGAGCAACGATGCTCTTAACAAGAGCGGAAGTAATGAGCACGGTATCACCGTACATCATCCGACCTCGTAAGTTTGATCGACATTAACAAAACAGTAAACTTTTATTAATAACAAAAGGATTGATAGCAAATCGTATTGGCAAAAACATTGACGAGGCTCGCGTTAACGAAGAAAGCAAAGATCACGCGCGTCGTGTATCAAGCGATGAAAATGGTGTCACGTACCTTAAGAGTGCAAACATCTCTGGAGAAACAAACAAATTTTGCAACATGATAAGAGTGATATGGCGACAAGGATGGCACGTGATCGCGAAACATACATACATATGATTTCAGAAGACGGAAGAGCGAATACGTTATTATCTCGTTACTCTCGCTTACGATATCCCGATAAAATACCTAATTCACCGTATTTCCACGCAAACCATCGTAACTACTTTTTTCCGGGAAGAGTCACGCTTTGTCAGAATGTGACATTGTTTAGGCATTGATTGCTCGTTGCAATTTTCTGACGGATATCCCAATTGTGTAAAAATATTTTATATATATAGATGGATTGGATATAAGCGAGACGTAACGGAAAATTTGTCTTTCAATTATATTGTAAAGAATTGAGAAGGAGGAGAGGGGGAGGGAGAGAGAGAGAGAGAGAGAAAGAGAGAGAGCGTGCAAACCACACCCGAAATAAACCACACCCGTTTTTGGCATAAGCGTACATCGATTCGCGTAATAGCCACATTTAACTCATCATTTGTCGCCTTATCGTCATTAGAAATCGCAAACAAAATTAAGCTAATTTTAGTATTTCAAAAACTGATTTAAAGTGATATGACTTACTTGAATTAGTTTAATATTATTTTAATTTTATTTTGAAAACAAAGTCTTTCATTTACGGAAAGAATTTCGTGAAGCTATCGAATTGTATAGCTATAATTTCGACTTGTATTATTTATAATCTGTACTATGTATATTTCTGTTTAAATATTCCATAATCAGATACATAATCGTATTGCAATCGTATTAAATTAAAAATACTGCAGTTTCTTATATTTATTAATACATTTATTATTAATATGGCTAAATCATGAGAATTATAATTACAAATTGCGGTTTTTATATTCTTGAGCAACTTGTTTATTTGTTCAAGAACGGCAACTATTCAAATTAATTTGTATTAATAATTAAATGATATCCAAGAGATGCGTTTAATAATTCTAAGCAAACGAAATCAAGCAAAGTCGATAACTGACAAATTCCCAAGAATTCCCATCACATACACATACATACCTTATATGATCCCTTTTTGATATATTTAAAAACGCATACGGAACATTTATATTTACATTTTGATTCATAATTTTATAATCTTTATAATGCCCGAAATCTCACTTATAACCGATGATTCGTTTTAATCTGCATTGCCGCGCAGATATTGAATATCGCATTGAGTCAAAAATAAGTCAAAATGCGCTAACGAACTGGAATTGGACAACTGCAGGTACCTGGAAACCATGATGCATCTGTTCAAGGGTAACGTCGGCTCGGGAATCTTTGCTTTGGGAGACGCTTTCAAGAACGCCGGATTGTTGCTGGCACCTCCACTGACGATCCTCCTCGGTGTCATCTGTGTACATGCTCAACATATTCTCGTATGTATATATATATATATATATATATATAATTAATCCATAATTATTAATCATATTATAAATAAAATGACAAATGATAATATGATTTTTTTATTGCAGATAAATTAAATGTAAAGAAGTTAATAATATCTTTCATAATAAAATATAACTCTCGGGGAGTGAGATTACAAAACACTCTTGATATGTAATATCTCTTGCAGATTAAATGCAACGAGGAGGTGACACGACGTGTTGGTGATGGCACCAATACAAGCGGATTCGCTGGAACTGTGGAAATGTGCTTTGCTACTGGACCCATCAGATTTCGTAAATATTCGAGTTTTATGAGGTGCGTGATGGATGAAAGAGCCAGAAGAAAGAAAGTGCGGAATAACAAGAAACACCAGCTCACGCAAATATTTAAACAAGTTACATTTTTAGTCCCCACTTATACAGACTTTTCAATTCGTTTGGATGCTATTCGCGTCTATTCTTTAATTTGCCCCCTTACACACGTCTATTAATTATGTTTTATGATTTCCGCATTAGCGTGCCGCTAATGTTGCATGTCATTTATGTCGCTCTCATGATTTTGTTGCAGAAAATTGGTTAATATATTTTTGTGTATCACGCAACTCGGATTCTGCTGCGTATATTTTGTTTTTATTTCCACAAACATGAAGCAGGTAAGACATCTTCCATCGGCTCCATCTTAGCTTTTTGGATTTTCACGTTTCGATATCTTTGACTCGTTCGCTGTATATGTTCATTTCTTTTTATCACAAGAAGTATGAGGCTCCCCAAGAATTGCTTGCTCAGATAACATTCGTATCTTTATTGCGTGTAATTAATAATAATTTGTTAGAAAAGACAGAAATTATGTTTTTTTTAGATTAGATCTTTTATATTTAGCAATAAATAAATATTTTTAATAAAAAATATTACAAAAAGTTTTGTTTTATTTTACACGATAGGTATTAGACGCACACGGGATCGAGATGGATGTTCACGAGCACATGGCTGTGGTACTGGTTCCTATAATGCTTAGTACCTGGATTAGAAATCTCAAGTATTTGGTACCGCTATCTTCGATAGCAAATTTCCTAATGATTGCTGGTTACATCGCTACCATGTACATCATGAGTTATGATGTACCGAACATACGCGAAAGAAGATACGTCGCGGATTGGAACAATCTACCTCTGTTCTTTGGCACTGTGATATATTCCTTTGAGGGTATTACTCTAGTGAGTATAGACATTTTTTTTAAATAAAAATATACAATTTATGGATAAAATACACGAGGAGCGAAATTAAATCATATTTTACTCTAACAACATTGACGTGCAGGTACTGCCACTGAAGAATGAAATGAAGAAACCTAGAAATTTCTACAAACCGCTGGGTGTTCTCAATGTTGGTATGGTGATAGTTGGCACTATGTTCGTTGCAATGGGTTTTCTGTCTTACCTAAAGTATGGTGATGATGTTGCTGGTTCTGTCACGCTTAATCTTGCACCAAAGGAAATGTGAGTATCGAAACTAATTGCACTTTGTGTGAATATAATGCATAACTTATTATCTTGTCGAGTTGGCTTGATCACCGAGCGATTATTTTGTAACATCTTTTTTCTGTATTCCAAGGGTGAACGGGAAAAACATCTACAATCAAATAAGGTTTTTACTTAAACGTTTGCTGTGTGATCAGATATTAGCCAAGATAGCTTTGCGAAAATTTAATACTAAATGACGTGTTCGCTTCGTGCATGTTTTAATTATTAATCATGAAGTGAATCGGTCTATAATTGTTTCTTTTTATTTAAAAATGAAATAATGAGCAATTTTTCTTCGGCTAACAAATTGAAATTTTTTACAGCTTGCCGCAATGTATCAAGACCGCCATTTCTTTGAGCATATTGCTTACTTATGCGTTGCAGTTTTACGTCCCGATCGCGATAATGTGGCCAGGAATTGTCAATAAATTCGGTCCATTTAAGTGGCCGGTATTTACAGAGATTATTTTTCGCTCCGTTATGTGTCTTGTTACATGTAAGTACAATAAACTTTAGGAGAGTTTTATTATATTACATAAAAATTATCATAAAAATTTATCTTCTTTTTGACGATATCTTTGTTGTTAAATTTATGTTTCACATCATAAAGTTAAACGATATTTGTTTTTTATATTTTATGCACAAGATAAAAAATATTAACATTTATTTAAAATTATGTTTAAAATTTTTCGTTATTAATATATTATTAATAAATGTTTATCAATATCTTATTAACTATTCATCAATATTTTATTTTGTTAAAAGAATAAATAAGAAATAAGTAAAAAACAATTTTTATGTTTTATTTCTCATATTTTATAGCTTAGTTTCTATACGTACATATTATGATTTAAAATTGACCGTTTTTCTAGTCATCCTCGCAGAGGCAATACCAAAACTGGGTCTCTTCATATCCTTGGTCGGCGCGGTTAGTAGCACCGCTCTCGCTCTAGTGTTTCCGCCGATTATTGAAATGATCGTTTGCTGGCACAACACCAATCTCGGTTTCTTCACAATCACGAAAGATGTAACGATAGTGTTGATAGGCGTGCTGGGCTTTGCAACCGGAACATACGAGAGCGTGACGGCGATCATCAAGTCGTTCAGCGAGTGAATTAAGCGCACTCTAAGCGCTTTGTACAAATTATTCTTAATTTCTCTCTTGCGAACGCGTGCGAGCGAGTTTAATGGACCATGACACCTACGGTATTTCCGTGCGCGTTTTGTGAAACTCGCGCACCTCTCAATTCTGCATGCTCGTAGATGTCATCCGGGTTTTACGGGCCTGTCGACATTAGCCATTTTAATGTACCGATAACTTATGTGTGATATATCGATAGATATAGTTGATAAGATGCAACATAGGTTGTGGATATCAGTAATTGTTAATAATCATACGTAATAACATAAATCCCTTGAGTTTTGCATTGTTTGAGTATCGAATAATGTATCGAAGTATAATTCAACACAGTAATTTGTATGATAAAAAAAAATGTAAATACAAGAGTATTGACCCCTTCACAATTTTACATGTGCAGAGCTTGCAACAGTGATGCAGATAGAATAATACTCAATATTCTCGAATAATTCTCGATTAGTACTCGTCATTCTCAAAGAAGTTGATTTAGCGAATTGTGCTTGCTTTAATCCTATAGAAGTAAAACATGGATTGTTAACTAACGGGACTAGTTGATCATCTAACTGAAACAATAATTATGTATTAGAAAAAGATACTTGACAATTATCGCAAAAACACTTTTACATAAACAGAAATCTTGTCTTAACAAAATGTATTAGTTCAATAAAATTATATTTGATACCGCATGTTACTGCAAGATAAGCTGCACATTTCGAACATAGAAGATTGTATTATGTTTTATTTACTTACTAAAGATGACATTATTTGTGACGAGGACATATTCTGTCTAAGTACCTTGATTTGTAACTGTAATTACAATTGGAATCCTAATAACTTTTTTTTATTGTAACGATTATTGTAACAGCGGCGTAATTGTACATTATATTTATATGCTTCAGAGTTAGTTTCACCAGCATTGATTAAATATTAATACTTAAAATCCATATCCTCTGCGTTCTAAAAAAAGAAGAAGAAATAGATTAATTAAATTAATATAGGTGAAATTAACTCTCCGCGCGATCAATATTTATAAGAGACAATAATAAGTAAGAATGTAAATGAATAGCCGAGCGATATTTAACTATATGTTATATTTTATTATAGTTTAATAGATTCGCTTTATTGTTAAATTTTTTATATTCGCAGCGGTGCTTATGATACGAAACATAATGAACAACAAACACAGCACCTGAAAAATGAATCATCGACTATGTACAATTTCGATATCCTATATCAACTGATATAGTTAAGACTCATCCATGCTATTCGGAGATTCTACAAGAATCCTTCATAAATATCCAAATCCCGTAAATATTAATTATACATACATTTAATTTATAAATTAATTGCGTCGACAAACACGTTATCAATCGCGTTCTTAATTCAATATCGTAAAATATTTCTTACCAAAGAAAGAATCTCTCAATTGAGATTTTTCATTTCCACGTAAGTAGCGTACTTGTACAGTATTAATTAAAGTTAAAAAACGACGGAAATACTCATTAACGATAAGACATGAATATCGATCGAGAATGTAAGCGGTATGACGTTATCGCGCCTCGAAGTACAAAACTCACTCAGGGAAGCTTATATTAAAGTACGTATATGTCTTATTTTCTTGATATATTTAACAGCAGTGTGTAAGATATTTCTCTCAGATGCTGAGGTTGATGGAAGAGAAAGAGATGTCAATAAACATGTGGCACAACGAATTGTCTATTCATGTACCATGTGTTTCCACATTGAGCAATCTCGCAAATCTCTCCCGTTGCTTTTCTGTGAAAATTGATGCAATTATCCTCGATGTAAAATAATGTAACGTAGAAACAGTTGCATAACGTTTGACTAAAGTTTGGTAAAACGTAAATTGTACTTGAACTATTTTTGACAGCAGGGTCATATTTGAAGGTTGGATTTTAGATGGAACATCATAAAAGATAATTTTTTTTTAAGAATAATAAAAGCCATGATCCGCCAAAATGGTAAGATTAAATCTGACTCACTTTTTATACATTTGAGTAAATAAATTAAATTTGTATATGCATACATAATATATATATGGATAATATATGTAAGAAGCACACATAAAAGAAAAAAAATGTGGGAATACCTATGGAAAATAATTACATTATTACGAAAAAAAATCTAAATTTTTTAATAAAGTCATTCAAATAAATAATTAAATTTATTCTCAAAAGTTATATAAATTGTTTTGGAACATTTTAAGATTTTCATAGGCAACTGAAAATCTTTCCTTTTTTTCTTCAAATATTTCCATATCTTGCTTTTATACATAATTATTACAAGTGTATCAACTTTTTTTAAATTTAAATAACATTATAATTGATATAATATCAATTTATATTATGTTAGATTATAATGTAATTATTTTAGTATTTTATTATGTTTCTGTTATATAAAGCATATGAATTCTCGTGATTTTCATGATTTGAAAATCTAATAGAAAAAAATCAGAAAAAATATATCTTTAAGAACTGTTTATAAATTCTTCGTTACTAGAATTGCTTATAAATTTTAAAGTTTCATTAGTTGAGTCAGACATGGAAAAAAGAATGATTGCCAAGCAATTAAACTAGAAACTGCAAATTCATTGCAATTCATGAGCAATATCGATAAAAATACTTTAAGTTGTTCTCATAGTTTTAACCTGTTCAGTAACTGGATCGGAAACATACAGAGCATTGCGCAAGAAAACTTTTAAAATGCATGCTTTCAATTCAATTATATACGCTCACATGATATAATTAATTATGCCATTATTTTTCTTCTCAGTCGATGGAAGTTAGACACACGTTCTCATCCGTTTTGAAAGAATGCACCCGAATTACAAGTGACAGATGCAAGGAAATCAAAATGTATCTTCAACATATTTATCATTATTTTACTTTTTATGGCATATGATATATAGTAAACACCAACTAATAGTAACGTTATATCGAAATTATAATTTTCTACTTGACAATGTAACTGTTACATACAATATGCGTCATATTGTTGAATGGATAATTATAACATATTGATGTAATATCATTATTAATTGATGTTTATTGAATTATAGTATTAAATTCCGCAATATTAAAAATATTACACTTACATATTTTTATACATGAAACGTCAGGTTACAGCAATTAGTACAAGGTGGAGGTGATCCGTCGATGATATCGAGAATCGAAGATCAGAAGCAGCAGGAGGAACAGATGCGGGAATTGAAGAGAATGCGAGAGAAGTATTTCGATGCGTTATTGTCGCGAAAAAACGCTATTCTCGCTAAACGATCGATATTAAGCAATACTAAGCTGCAGGCGGAGAAAGTTCGAGAAGAGGTGACATCGCATTTCAACCAGTATTGCGACAAATTTTAAACAAAAATATTATTTACAATCTGTAATAATCGAAAAAAAAAATAGCGATAAGTGTCGTAGCATGTTTTACAATATTCGTGCCGCACGAAATGTCTATTGATATAATTATACTGTCAACGTCCGCTCACGTCACTTACATACTCCTCAATTTTCTTAGATAGAAATTATTCGTTTGTATGACACTTATCACCGTTACGTAATGAATAGTTATTTACTTTACTAACACCTTTACATGTCCAACATCCGTGTGAATCACGATGCAAATCTTTTGCGTATATTCATGTAATGTTAATAAAAGGAAATATCTCTACTAAGATTAAGATAATAATTTCTGGTTAATGGTTAATTTCTGAATAATAATTTCTGTTATTAAGAAGAAGAAACTGTATGAAAAACTAGAGAAACTGAAGCGGAGTCGGAATAGAGAAACTACGAAGGTAATCGAGAAATGTCACGCGACAGAACAAGCCGCTCGCAAAGCTCTCAATTCGATGGTAGACGAGAAACGGAAAAGAGGTATTAATAATATTTCTAAACATTGTTGTACATATGAAGATATTTGAAATAAATAAATAATCAAATTGCGAAAGCTGCCGAGATTAGCGAGGAATCCCGCCAACTGAAGTTAATATTGATTAAGCAGAAAGAAGAAGATGCGCGAAGGAAAACTCATCTGGTTCAAGAAATTAAAACGCTTCAAACGTCACGATTGAAACAAATAAAAAGTTACGATCCTACAAAATCGAGCGGTCTAGGATTCCTATGTGAAATGTCCTTGACTGAGGTTCCTATAATGTTAATTTACTGTTAGGCAAAATAAATTTTATAATAATAAGAGAAAGTAGTAAATTGAATTCTTTGTAGCTAAAAGAACAATTATTGTCCACAAAGATAAAGCAAAACGAAGAAATTGCACGTCGAAATATGCTCGTTCGACAGGAATGTGAGAGGAGGAAGAACTTGATGAAAAATTGTCAACAGGTTCTCGAACGGCACAAAGTTATTAATTAATAATTAATTAATAATTAAATATTAATTAATTAATAATTTTAATAAAAAGATATAATATTAATTATGAATTAAATTATGTGTAAGCTTTTTTATGTAGCTAATACTGAATGTTAGTTAAATCTGATGAATAAGTATACAATATAAATAAATATGTAATTTTTTTTAGATTAAATTTTCGCAAAAATTTAAAAGAACAAAGAATATAAAGATAAAAAATAAAAGATATGACTTATAATAATTGATGATAATTAAAAATAGTATTTTATTACAAATATGCAAGGCTAATTGTATATCATTTAATTTTCTTATAAAAATATCTTTTTTCTTGTTTGTTAAAAATTAATTTAATAATATAATATATAGTTAATTTATGCATTGTTCCATAAATAAATATCCTTAAATAATAAATAAGTAAATATCTTCGCATTATTTATATTTATATGCAACTTAATCTATATAAAATTATTTAATAAAATACATAATTTCTAACAAAATAAAGATTTTAAAACTTAATATAGCGTTACCAAATTAATAGAATAAATAAATATAATAATCTTGTTTCAAATCCGCAAACGGAAGAGTTTTTTTTATGTTCACATATTTTCAGATTAATTTTAAACTTAATATTTCATGTCACAGCAGCAGAACTGTTCACAACGCACTCTGGTAAAAACTTGATGAAATATTTTTATTCTGGTTTGTTTTTAAAATTCTGAGTTCACTTTATATACTGTGAGTGAAAACTTATTTGTTTATAACACTAAGAAGTTAATATATTATTATATTGTCGTTTTGCTTAATTTATTACGTTACGAGTTATATTGTGTGATGTCAAGAAGGATAAATAAAATCTATAACAGAACATATTTAACAATTTTCCGGTAACATATATCATCTTTCTCCA
Organism: Pogonomyrmex barbatus; assembly: GCF_000187915.1. Next base: position 46,091 of record NW_011933542.1, read on the forward strand.
AATCTGTAATAATATTGTTTAATAAAAATAAAAAGTTAGTCATAGAATATATAACAGAGCATTATTTCTGATTCCAATATAATTGTGCCTATAAAGTATAAACAAAAAAAATGCATCAATCCATAAAATCTGTTTCTAAACAAAACGATCTGCAAAAGGTAAGAAATATTAATATGCAAAATTGTGTAAATTTCTTTCTATAACATTTTCGAGAAAATCATATATTATTTTAACATTATAATTTTAAGGATTGTTCACATATATTAAAATATAAAGAAATAATAGATGACGAGGTTCAGATTGATAATGAATGTGTTAATATTGGGAAATTGATTCTAAACAATCTTAAATGTAAACCGGATTTTATTGGCCAGGTAATATATATATAAAATAAAATTTATTCCGCATCAAGAATTGATAAAAAGATATTCAATTATTATATCTATCCAACAATATGTTTGTCTGAAAAATATCTTAAAAATATCTTTGTAATGTTTTTAAGATACCTTTTAAGATATCTAAAATATCATATTTGCTGGTTAAATAAAATATATTAGACTATTTAATAGGAATGAGATTGAAATATTTTCCAGGTTGACGCGGCGACAGGAAAACAAAATACATTTTGCCAAATGAGAGAAAAAAGCATAAAATGCGCTGTATGGCTGCGAAATTTTGGTATTCTACGAGGCGACATAATAACGATATGCACAGATAACCAGATGGATGCCTATGTGCCATATTTCGCAGCATTATATCTCGGCGCTATTGTAAATCCATGGCCTAAACAACAAAAAGGAATAAAATGTAAACGTTGACGTCTTTTCTGAATTTCTCTGTATTATTAATTTTCACGGTTATGTGTCTGTCTTATTACTCAATTTCACTCATAAATACCAATATTTGTAGCAAGTACAGAACACTATCTGACGCGAATCATCCCGAAAGTAATCTTTACCGATTATGACAATGCTGATAAGATTAACACTGTTATAAAAAAGAAAAGAATCAATGTAAAAGTTATAGTTTTTGGTACGCATGAGGATAAGAAGTTCGAATCTCTCGATGTAATTCTGAGTGGCAAAGAATTGAATATGATTGCTGTTAATACATTTGCCTGTGTTAAGTTAAAGAGTAATAGAGATCCCGCAATAATACTCTTATCTAGTGGTACAACTGGTTTCTGTAGAGATGTGGAAATTCCTCACACAATTTTCACAGCTTTATCGAATAACGAGGTGCCATACATGAAATTTGGCCAAATCGGCTTGTGGTTTGAATCCTTACATTGGATCATTGGTTTGTTACTGACTGTTCGTGCTATAATTTCATACGTAACAGTAATTAAAGCTTCAGGATTTGATGATGAGCATCAACTGTGCCAAATAATAGAGAAGTATAAAGTATATAGCAAGAACATTCAAATATCACTCTGATAAATTAGTATGAAATTAATAAATAATAAATTGATATAAAATGAATTTATTTCAGGTGGATTGGGTGTTTCTTGAATCTAGTATGAGCAATAAGTTGCAAAAATATAACGTTTTTCAGAAGCATAAAATTCCTTCTTTGGGTACAATCATATTCGGCGGTCCAACGATCAAACAAAGCTTTTATGGGCGTCTTAAACGTGTACTACCAAATGTTTTAATTATTCAAGTATATTGTGCGTATACTGATTACAATTGTAATCAACAATCAGCACATAGGCCTATATTCTGAATCCTCTCTTGTCGAAAAGAGAGTTCAGAATATGGACCATTATATAATGACTGAACTTGACAAATCAATATTTCCAGACTTGCCTGAAACAGGCATTCTAGCTCATCAAGAAGTATTTCGAATGCTTGAATCTAATAGTTCCATATGTAGAAATGTTAATTTGATAATTACGGATTTTGTCACTAAAGAACAATTGGGTCCGAACAGCATCGGTGCGATTTGGTGTCGCTCGCCATCCATGATGATCGGTTATTACAACGATTCCAGAAGTACAAGCAAAATTATCGATAAAAATGGTTAATAATTTTTTTGGATTAACATTGTAACTTCTTGATGCATAAAACTGCTTTTAGAAACTTAACATTAAGCAGAAAAGTTTTTATCATTTTCACTTTTTTTAATTTTATGCGAATTTTACGTGTTTAAATTGTTTGTGGCGAGAATAGAGGAAGAAAAACAAGATTTAATATCTCTGTACCTTCTGATCTAATCTTTATATCATAGAAACATATATGGCACATCGTAGAAAGATTATATTATTTATCTTATATCTGTAAAAGATATAATATTATAATGCTTTTCAGGATGGTTTCGCAGCGAAGATGTAGGCTATTATGATAATAATGGGAATATTTTTGTCATCGATCGTGTTAATCGACTTATTAGATATAGACATCACTATATTTCGCCTGCAGAAATTGAAAATATATTAGAAACTCATCCAAATGTGTCCGAAGCTGTCGTAATAGGCTTACCGCATGATTATGATACTTTTCGTCCAATAGCATTAGTTCAGCTAATACCGGAAACAGAGGTTAAAAATTAGTTATTTTATATAATATCAAATACTATTGTTTTTAGGAAAAATATATATTGTACTATAATTTAGGCACATGAAGATGAGCTGGTAAAATATGTGAAAATAAACGTGGATTATAACTGGAAGCGACTTCATGGCGTTTTTTTTACGAATGATATGCCACACATTGCAAATAATACTATTGATCGTGTGACTATTTCTCAAATGTTGCAAAATTGTTGTACATATTGTGCATGAATATGTTTTAATGAATTCAACTAATATTAAAACTCATGAGTTTCAATATTAAATCATGTAGTAATATGTATCTATTAATTTTAATGTAATAAAAAATGTAATGCGCTCTCTGATGTTACTCCAACCAAATTCCAATTGTGAAAAGAATTTACGAAAATAAACATTTTTATTTGATAATACTTAATAACATATAATTTTTTTATCTATAAATCTATATATAGGATTAGAAAATTTTTGTAATACAAATGTAGCATATTAATATTTCATATATAAATATAATAAAAAATATATAAATAAATATATAAATAAATATATCTAAAAAAATTACTGTTATATTTAATATAACAATAATGAAATATAAATCTAGTATAAATAATCACCTTTTATTTTTTAAGTTAACTAAAGACAAATCATAATAAATCAAACTAAATTTACAAATAGGTACGTATTTTTAATTTTTATTTTTTTAACATTAAATTTTATATAATATTCAATAATATTCAAATTTACATTTAACATATATCCCTACAGAAATTAAATACTTCGCTAATGATTAATTACTTATTTATTTTGAGTATTAAAAATGTATAATTCCTAGTGATTCAATTAGTGATTCAATTAACAGAATTTGTAATAATAACAAGTACTTTAATGTTCAGAGCAAATTTGTTAACATTTGTTATATATCTTCAAAAAATTATTCAGAAATAATCTCTTTCTCTGATTTTTCTTTCTTAAATACTTTCTAATATTTATTTTAATATTTAAAACAGTAATCTTAATAATTATAAAAAAAACTATATTGATGATAATTATAACGAAATTAAAGAATATAAAAAAATGCAATTTATTAATGTATATATTTGCAATATATTAATTTTACCCAGAATTAAGATGCAATCTATAAATGCAATAAAATTTATAAATGAGATAATCATCTTAATTCGTTAAATATAAAGTAGCATATTTTAATATGTATATTAGTTTGGATTATAATTATTTTTTACGTTTGTCTTATAAATATTCGATAAAAATGAATGAGGTTTGTAGCACTAATATTTCACAGAGACTAGACTTAATAAAAGTGGGATTTATGTGATTAAGCATATGCAGTTGAAAATAATTACTAGCCAGAAAAACATTAGACTTGAATAGGGTCAGAGAATACTCAACTCAAATCATATTTATATTTCTCAACATTTTTAATAGTAACAATTTTTTACGACAAGAATGAAAAGTTTCTTTATATATAACGGAATCAAAGATCATTAAGATCAAGTTAGAATGTTCCATTAAAAGAGATCATTAAGGTCAAGTTAGAATCAAGTTAGAATTCCACTAAAATTAAGGACGTGTTTTAAAGTCACACTGTATTTGAAGCTAACAAAGAAGTGTATACAAAGTGCATACAAGATAACATTAACGATGAACATTCCTTTGAAGATACCTGACGAAGAAATCTGTATGCAGGAATAACTAAAATTGATAGCTAATAATATTTCAAAAGAGTACAAGTAGTAGTGATGTATAACTTTCAGAAATTCTACATAGAGATACTACATATAACAGTACTACGTATAACAGGATTGTAAAAGAATAACAAAGAAATGACTGAACACTCATATATTTGTGATGGATTACACTATGTTTTGCATTAAGAGGATGAGTCAAAAAAATTGACATATTTTATAATTTTTATAACATTTTATAATTAATAAATTTTAAAATTGACATATTTTATGTGAAAGTTAAACTCTTGAAGAATATATTTTAGAATTTTATTTTGATTTAAGAAAAGACAACGAAGTTATTGAATAAGTTTCTGAAAATACATCAGGTAGTTTTAGCATCAGTAAACGATAAAAAAATTTCTCACAAATGGTCTACACAAATATAAAATGAAATGTTTTTTCCTTGTTGATTTATGGAATCTTTCTGATCCTAAAATCTTTTTGTATTTTTTTGTTGAAAATGATTTTGACAGATGTTTTTTAATAAAAAGTATTAGAGAAACAATTTCGTCAGTTGCATTGTCAGAAAAGTATATAATAACTCTTGTGATATAAAATATGGAAAGTTTTGGATTACACATGTTTTACGAAAAATTTCACAGTAAATTTAACGAATGATGGGATGTTCGAAAATTTAACCGACAAACTTTCGGAGATTGTCGGGGGCACCAAGGGTCATTTTTTTACAAATATACCTAGAGTCGGAAACGTGCTGTTACATCGCTACGACAGACAGTATTCGAAAAAGATCGGTTTATTTATCGGTGACTGAATTAGCCATCGATCTTGTCATAAAACAATCTTGATCTAATCTTGGCGATGCCACCCAATGTCAAACTTGTAAGGTCGCTAAATAGATCTTTTTACATCCTACTTTTGTCTGAAACAATTTTTTATAAAACTTATATTTTTTGAGATATTTCGAGGTTCCGACCTTTTTTGAACATTGTCCGCCGTAGCCATGTAACGACACGTTTCCGATTCCGAGATCCATTTGCAAAAAAATGATCCTTTTGGTGCCCCAACAATCTTTGAAAGTTTATCGGTTGAATTTTCAAACACTGTATAATCATATTTGTATAACAAAGTTATTTCAGAGAGTAAAAGAATTAATTTACTTGACTTTCTTTTATAAACTATCTTTACAATTAAATTGTAATTTCTACAATTTTAAAATATTTAATATTTTTTATAATTTTATTACAGAGATATCATATATATATATATATATATATATATATATATATATATATATACATGTGTGTGTGTGTGTGTATATATATATATATATTTTGTAATATACGTATATATGTGTATTATTGTATTGTGACGTGTTATTCTAAACACGTTATTTGCGATAAATATCATCACATGCCTTGGTAGTCGAAGGGATAATGCCTGCCTGGTAAGCAGGAGATCCAGGAGATGCGATTTCTGGCTGAAGTGGTATTTTTTCGCAAAATAATTACGAGGTTTCATGACTGATTAGTGATCGGGCCGTGATGCACATCCTCCCTTCTTATTTGGGTATAATCAGTAATTCATAATCATATCAACATCCATAATACCGATTTGACTTGAATATTTCTATTCAACTATCAATTCTTAAAGTATTGTAAAGTCTTATACAAACTTGCACATTGTGAAATCGATAATACTATTTCCGCAACAATATCTATTTAATCCATTAATATTATAAGAAATAGATTATTTTGTTCTATTTTATATCTTCTTATATAACTTGATTTGTAATACAAATTACAAATAACAATGTTAATGCCATTTATTACAAATTAAATAAATATTTAAATAAAATTAAAATTTAATAACTTTTGTATCACAACTTTAAAAACTTAAATCTTTTATTTTTACTATTATTCTTGTTAAAAGTTGATATTAATCTGTTGGATGAAAAACTAATAATAATTTGCGTTTGGATAATACGATGTATCTGATAATCAAACAAGTCTTTTTTCTAAATTAAAGATCGATAAGAGAGAATTAAAGATTTAATCTAAATTAAAGAAAGAAGAATAAAAGATAGGTTAACGATTCATATCCAGGTTTGATCCCTGGCTGAGATGATATTTTTTGCAATATATATTTCCTGTGTGGGAGGGGATAATAAAAGGGATTTTAATCGATATCAAAATTGTCGAATTATTATAGAACTACTACGTTGGAAGACTGCTTGTAGTGGCGCGTAGTTGGTGATATAACTGTTTGAATTTACTTTATTTAGAAAATTTAGCAACCAAGATCCTGCTTGCCGAAAAAATGGCCATATTTCTCGATGTAGTTTGTTAGTTAACATGTACTCGGTTTATATCTATGTATTGTTTAATAATTACAGCTTAAAAAATAAAAGTTAAAAATATTCATATATATTCATAGGTATTTAATCACAATAATTTAAATTAATTCATAGCTATTACTGTATAAGGATTTTATCACAAGAGTATTAGTATTTAAATATTCATATAAAGCATAAAATAATACTTATTTAATTACTAAAGGTAAGCACTGAATGTAAGCAAAATACTTTTATTGTCAACAAGCTTTATTAAATTATTAAGAATTATTAATAATGCTCTTTTTAGTTAAAATTATTAATTACTAGTTTATTAAATTTTTATAAAGATCTTCCTTATCTTTATATTTGAGTTTTATATATATATAAATTTTTAATTTCAAGATATAATTCTTAAGTTATAAAAGTAATAAATTTATTGAGAATGTTAAACATTTAATTTTGAAAATGTAACTTAATTTTGTAAATGTAACTGTATTTTTATTATATTATTTTTGAAAAGTATAAAGTTTTAATTTTAGTATTAATTAAAAATGTATATTAAACACACTTGGCACAATCCACGATCGTGTATCTTGATATTACAAAAACTTATTATTCCAATTTTGTAAAGGATATATGATAACGTCCGACATATATGATAACATAGAAAATGTGTACATAGAAATAAAATACATTCCATTATCGATTTGAGTAAATCTTCTCTTTAATTCACTTTTCAAAGTAAAGACTAACGCTGAATTATGACTAATACAATGAGAGCAATGTCATTGGGAAATTTGTGGTTTCCATAGTTCGTGCAGATTCAATTCATTATAAAATCCTAGAGAGAGGGATATTACGTGTCTAGCTATACTATATACTATATACCTGAGGTAAGCAGTAGTTAGTGAATGACAGTCTACTTTTATCTGCGGTCATATATGCTTCGCTCTTCACTTGCCTGTTATATTCATCGTAAAAGATGGTAGTGAGTTTCCATTTTGTAAATAAGAAATTCATTTTTTATTATAAATAACATTATTTATTCTTTTCTCATTTAAACTTTTTTATCTTTTACCATACATCGGATACTTTGATGATACAATTGCAACTACAGGTATTATGTAAATTTAAATATATTTTTTAAATATAAATATAAATATCTCTGAAAAATACTCGCGTATCTTTTTATATTATTTTCTAATCGTTAGATTAGATTTTTTAATCGTTATAGAATAATTTATATCTTTTAACACATACAGTAAATGTTTTTTTAATAGCGATTAAATATTTAAGACATTTTATTATATTTCATAAATAAACTAACTAAACAATTTAATTAAATTAAATATTTTTAAATAATATCAAAATCTTTTTTCGTTATTTCTTGTAAGACAAGAAATACCAAAATTTATCGTCTTCAAAATCAATTGCTTAGAATTTTTATAGAAATCCTACTTAATTGGACAATTTGATACTGCTCTTAGAAATTTAATACTGGTCAATATAATACTAGAAATTACTTATTTTGACTATTAAAAAATACTTCAGGGTTTTTAATAAAAATAAATAATCAATTATTTTTAGTATTAAATTCTACAAGAGTAAAAATTAATTATTTAGAATATTAAAAGTGCTAAGCAACAGTGCTTTTAATACTTGAAATAAATAATTAAAGACATTCTAGTATTAAATTTCTATAAGAATATAAGAAATAAAAAAATTTTTCAACAAGTTTTTCTTTATTTAGATACATTAGTAAATGTACTTCAATAAAATAAGTTTAAGTATAATAATATATATGTTGGAGTCTTACAATAGAATCACCATTTACAACTATAAAAAAATAATGCAGAACTGAATCATAATTAACATACATACATCTAATAGCAATGAAACTTAGTTAATTAATTATTTAATATCTTGACAAAATAACATAATGATATTGATAATATTGATAATATAACTTATATAATATAAAATATTATATAGTATTTTCTTTCAAGATAAGCAAAAAATCTAATTAATTAAATTTTAAAAACATAGATTTGTAACGTCTTGCTCAACAAAATAGTTATATCAAAAATAGTTTATAATAAATATAATGGCAATAAAACTTTTACTAACTTATAATAAGAATAAATTTGTTATTACAAACTCATTTCAAAATTTAACTATTACGTAAACTTTCGAAACATTCACGCAGTCTGTTATCATAATATTACAATAAAATTACAATAAAATATTATAATAAATATTATATAATATTATAATAAAATTACAATAAAATTAATATTTATGAAAGATTTTATTATTATGTATATAAAAAAGTATAATGTATTTATTTTTGTATTTATTTTTAATTTATTATTTTATGTTTATTAATTTTATTTTATATGATTAGTACAATAGGATTGATTCATGATTTGTTTATGACAAAGAGAGTAATATTTTTTCATCAGAGACGCATGATTGAATTCAGAATCTCATCTTTTTACTTATCTAAAATTTAAATTTCAAAATGGTTGTGGATGACACAAAGGTAAATATAAAAGTAGCATATATAATTGACCTTTCTGTATGATATTTAAAGCGAAAGCTATCATTAGTTATAACTAATGTAAAACATAGATTAAAGATAGAGCTTAGAAATTTAAATAAATTAAAATTGTCCGATACCTATATTATTTTTTTTTTTAGAAATTCACCGTAGAAAATGGTGTTTATAAGGGACAGGAAATGATTGCTATTAATTTAGACTGTAAGAGCCTTGGAGAATTAATATGGAATAGCATTAAAAATCATGGAGACAAAACCGCACAGGTGAATCAATGTTTATATTATATTACAATATTATAAGATAATTATATTACAATATTTAATATAATATAATATAGAGGACTTTCTAGAAAAAATAATACATATAAAAATCTTATAAATACAGAAAACTTATAAATACAAAAAAACGTTTTTAGTCTTTTGCAGAATAAAAAACGGATTGAGATATTGAAAAAAAAGCAGTTAAATTTATTTTGATTATTTATTATCTATTTATACTCTTATCCATTAATTATTAATATTGAAATAAATATGAAAGTCATTTTAACTCATACAAATAAGAATGAAACTCATTTAACAACATACTTTCTGAAATAAAATATTAAGAAAAAATGCCTATGTATAATAGAAAATATATCATTATTAATATTTCAGTAGAATAGAATAATGGAGAATATTTTTTATTACGTCTGTAAAGCATAGTATTACGTTTCTTAATAATAATATGTTTCCTATACATCATACAATCTGCAAAGAATAGCTTACACTAACGAATCATGTCTTATGTAATATATTTAAGATCAAGAAATAAAAAAAATTGTGTTAGATTTAAAAATATAAACATATGTTAAAAATAAGCTACAATTATTGAGAAAATAGTTAAATTACAATTTATATATTATTATATAAATTATTTAAATTCTATTTAATTTAAACTTTATATAATTTAATTAACTGCAAAATACTTTAATAATATGCAATTATTTTTAATAATATATTTTTTATAATGCAAATAGATATTAATATTTAAGATATTTATTTGTAAATATTATTTTGCATTAAAAACGTTTTATTTATACATCTTGATGCTGTATTTTTCCAAAAAATGATATATTCTAGTATTATAAGATATTTTTTTAATCATAAAATTAATTATTCTACTCTGCAACAACTTTCAAACACAGTTTTAATAACTTTGTTTATATAATAATAATATTGTATAGTTGTACGTATGCACCGAGGAAACAATCACTTACACGGAGCTGCAAGATAAAATTGTAAGATGTGCATTGTGGCTTCAAAAACAAGGAATCAAACCTGAAGATGTCATTAGTGTATGTACAAATAATCAACCCAACGCCATTGTGCCCTGTCTATCGGCAACTTATATCAACGCGATCTTCAATCCATGGAATGAAGCTATGGATATGCGTAAGATTTTTTAAAATAATTATTATTAAATGCCTTACTACATAATAATACTAATACTACATAATACGTAATACTTAATTCGATTACAAATACTTTTTATAACTAAGTGCGCATATATAATTCTATTGATTTTACATTAATTAGGCTTGTTCATTTTTCTTAATTGTGCATGAATATTTTACAGTTAAGTATTTATTGTTTTTTTTGTTAATTGTCTGTTATTAGAAACCGCGTTGCACGTTTTACAACTGACCACGCCAAAGGTGATTTTCTGTAGCGAGAAATGTGTGGACGTTGTTTTAAGCGCGATGAAGGAGACGAATCGCAGTTCAATAATGGTGGTTTTCGGCAAGCACGCTGGCGCTATTTCATTTTCTGATGTTTTGAAAAGCTGCAGTGACGCGGACGTAAAAAACTTTCGTTATGTCGAGCTCGATGATATAAAAAAGACAGCGTGCATTTTGCATTCATCAGGCACTACGGGAATGCCAAAGGGTGTTGAATTATCCAATTATACTCTAGCATTTGTGAGTCAGGATAATAACTTGAATGTAGCTAATATGCCAACACTTTGGTTTTCTTCTCTTTATTGGATTAGTGGGGTAATGATGAACATGAAATCTATCATACAAGGTGCCGCAGTGATCCTTTATCCGGAATTCGATGAGGAAATGACTTGTCGGTTGATTGAGAAATACAAAGTAATATTATTTAACAATATTTCATTTTTCATATATTTATGAGAAATTTTACTTGTCAACTCATAAAAGTGGGTTTTTAATTTTTGTGATTGTCTGATATGATTTGAAAAAGAGGCACGTTGATTGAAATATAATAGTTTATTGATATATATTTCCTATCGCAGATAAATTTTACAAAAATAATATCAGTAATTTAATTTTCGAGCTCTCACAAATCTTATAATAAAATAATATTAATTTTTTAATTTTTTAATTATAATACTTTCAACATCATTTACAGTATTAAATTCTTATTATCATAATAATAATATCAATTTTTAATTTTTAGCAATAATGATATAACAATAATAAAATTAATTTTTTATCAGAAATTTATCATCTAATAACGTACTTTTGTATAAAGAAATTATGTTTATGCTTATTAGAAGATAAATGCAAGTTGCAATTTTATAAAATCATATAGCATTATTGCGTATAATATAGATTGATATACGTTATGTAAATTACATAATCGATGTAAATATTACGCAAATATTACGATGTAATATTTGCGTAATTTACATGCATAATGTATCAAAATTTAAAATGTAAATTATTACAGGTGGCAATTCTTTTTCTCAGCACGAGCATGATTAATCGGTTTCTTAGAGCGGGTTACGTAAAAAATATTCATTATCATCTTTGAAAGCTATAATGGGTGGTGGTGCAATAATTAAACCAAAGGTACAAGAAGAGCTGAAACGTATTTTACCTCATGTTATAATATTGCAAGGTTATGGTAAATATTATTTTAATGCAATAATGTATA
>NW_011933542.1:62080-91284 GCF_000187915.1 Pogonomyrmex barbatus
CAAAATAGTGTATATATATATATATATATTTATCGTGAAGAAAAATATTTAAAAATAGATATTTTATTATATACATTAAAATATTATATACATTAAAATAATACTCAGAAAATGGTGATATTTCGTTTCTGTCTATATAGTAGAATTATTTCAAGTAAGTTCTTCAAAGTACCCAGTAAACATTAACTGGCATGTAACGTAACTGTTATAATTTCTCGTTCAATAATGTAATTTAATAATTATATAATAATCTATTATATAACTTAATAATAGTTTTATAATAGTTCTACTGTTGAATATAACTTAATAATTATATAACAATTATATTGTTAAACGGAGAAGTATATGGGAAAAACTAGATGGGAAGTACATGGGAAAAACTAGATAGAAAGTATATGGGAAAATGTAGATGGGAAGTATATGAGAAAAACTAAATGGGAAGTATATGGGGAAAACTAGATAGGAAGTATACGGGAAAAACTAAATGGAAAGAATATTGGAAAAACTAGGTGGGCACTAGTTGGGAAGTATATGGGAAGAATTTGATAGGAAGTATATAAGCAAAACTAGATGAGAAGTATATGGGAAAAACTAGATGGGAAGTACATGGGAAAAACTAGATGGAAAGTATATGGGAAAAATTAGATGAGAAGTATATGGGAAAAACTAGATGGGAAGTATATGAGAAAAACTAGATGGGAAGTATATGGGAAAATCTAAGTGAGGGCTAGATGGGAAAAATTATGTGGTGGTTATATGGGAAAAACTATGTGGGAACTAGATGGGAAAAACTATGTGGAAAGTAGATGAGAAAAGCTATGTAGGAGTTAGATGGGAAAAAAGGTTTTAATTAATCGAAATAACTTGAATTGCGTATTAAATTTTATACATCAAACTAATATGATAATTTGCTTTCCTAATGAATTAATGCTAAAAGAGAACAAACAATCAATATAAAAATATTGATTACGTAACATGTTCTCGTGATAATTTGCGGAACATTTAAATTTTCTTTTAACTCGATTATAGTATAAAATGCTGTCCGGTATGAATAATAAAACAGAATAAAAAAAATGAGAAATGAAAAATTGAAAATTGGCGAGAGGATAGGATTTGACAGTAATTAACAATTACATATTAATTGGTGTTTACATATTAATTGGATATTCGCTAGAATCTCGATTCATGATAGACATCTATATTATCTTATATGTCTTTTTCGCAAGACATTTATTCAATAAGATAGTGCACATTAAACAATATTCTTTATCCTTCTTTATCCTCGAGCAATTAATTTAACTATTTGAAAGCCTTCACTTGTCTAATAAGATAAGAGTTGCCACGTGTACCTTGTTTTCCTTGAAATATAACGAGTTTTATCTGCTTTACTTCTTCGGTACAAAGCTCCTGCTCCTATGCTTCGTTTCTCGGTCTGCTTCCTTTATCTTTCTTCTATATTCTGATCGTTTTTATTTTGATTTCGGAATCTTTTTTATTCCGGAAACTTCTTTCCAAAATATCTTTTATTTCGGAGCACTCATTATAAACCTGTCACTATCTTTCCGTAGCGTGCGACGAAAGAGAAGTTCAAAAATGTCACAGCTGCCGTTTTGATATAAGTAATATCAAATGTATAATTGTTAGACGATGCGCTACATGTCACAATACACTATGCACATTGAAACTACGTGACCATGTCCACGAACTATAAGATAACGCAGCCATATCCATGATTTTCTGGTTGTGTTCCGTACTACGGCCACGATTTTCTGATTTTATTCTGTACTATGTCTACAATTTTGTGATTCTATTCCATATTCATGAAATATCGATAATATAAAACCTCAAAATGTAACAAATATATTGTACATAAAATATATTTTAAATGTACATATGCTACATTATCTTTTTTTTGTCTCTAAAATTTCAGTTGCGTAAAACTTTTTTATATTGTTGTCTCAATAATTATGAAATCCATAATCCGAAAAAGTTATAATTGAATTATATTGCTAAAATAATTAATTTTAAATTCATCCACGGAGAAAAATATTTGATTAATGTAGTGAAAATAGAACTGCATAATTATTTATTTAATAAGTGATAAATATGTAACAAATAAAACTTAAAATAAATTATTTAATAAATTTTGTTTTATATTGATAATATCTGTATTGAACATTATTTTACAATAAATTTATAGATTTTGTAAAAGTGTTACAAATATGAGATTTCAGAAAAATATATCTTGTAAATATCAAATATTAATTATCAAAAATTTTTAAAATTATTATAACTTACATGTAATAATATTTCATTTTTTATTATTATATCAATGTAATTCAAAATCACTTTTTTTTGTCGGAATATCTTTGAATATCTTACTCAAGACATATATATATATATATATATATATATATATATATATGTATATGTGGAGAGAATAAGTTAGTCCCATGTACTAGCATGATCTTACAGTCCTGTACGCTCCATACTTCGGCCAACTCTGAGTAATAAAAAAAGAACACGACATCTGCTGTCTTCTTCTTTCTCGAGCTATGACTGGCTCCTTTCCGCTATTCACTACCAGTCCTGAAAAGCTATAATATACGTAACTGAACTGTATATTTTCAGTGTTGGCAGTGAATATCGGAAGGCAGCCACTGTAACATATTGTAAGTCAAGAAAAAAGAAGATAACAGATTTTATATCCTTTTTTTATCACTCGACCATACATGACATATCCAGACGGACTGTTATAGTATGTATGTATGTATGTTGCAGTATGATTAATCGATTTTCTTCACTGTAGCTATAATTCATCTGCCATCATTATAGTTCAAGGTTATTTCAGTTATAAGAGCAGCAAAAATAAGATATGATTGTCAAAAGAGTCTTATATTAATAATCTTTTTTGGGATTGAATGTTATAATATGCTTTTTGCAATAAACAATGTTTTAGAAATAAATCTAATCTTAAAAATAAATTTTACAAATTATACAATACAATCATATTTTTATGATTATGTTTTGTAAAGGTTGATATAAATAACCAAGAACTGTAAACTTACATAAAATAGTATATAGTTTTATAATAAATTATTAAAGATATTTAACAAATATTTTAATTTATATACAATTATTGTAATTTATACACAGAATATTTTCTGTCACTTTATTTAATGTTTAATACAATATTAATTATAAAAAGGAAAAAGATTATTTTTGATTATAATTATTTTGATTCTTCTTTTGTTCTGTTACATTCCAGTGCAGTGAATAGAAATAGGGATTAATAAGCAGTATATAAAATATATCAATATCAAAGTAAATTATATATAACTTTTCTTATACAATGTATTTTATAATATGTTACTGTTTATTTTATTATAATCAATAATTAAAAAGAAGAGTGTAACAGTTATTTAACACAATTATTTATATTGTTTGAAACAAGACATAACATTAATATAATTCGTGAAGATATAAATCAATAAAGCGATTAATGATTAATTAAGATATAATATTTATTATACACACTTACATACGTTGTACATTAATACTTGATAATCAGAATGAAATTATATTGCTATTATCTTATGTACATTTGTTCTTATCGTTAAAATGTGTGTTTTAAACTATCTGTCATGTTTCGCAAGATGAATTACATTTTGCAATGTACGCATTACAATTTTGAAATGTACATTTTAATTAGATATTTCGTATAAAATGTATTAACGTGATGAAAATGATTTTTCTTTATGTATTGTCTTGCGCGCACGCACACACACGCACACACATTTATTTATTTAATGTTCAAATTATAAGATTATTATTATTAAAAATCTATTTAGATCTTTTTAAGAATCAATTTTTAGAAATATAAAGAAATATTTTAATTTTTATTAATATTTTTATATAACTATATATTTTTTATATAACTATATATTTTTTCCAAATATCAACAAAATTTGAATTTTTATATTAGTTAAAGAAATATTTAAAGAAATATTTAAATTAAATATCAATAATAATTAATATAAATTTATAAAACAGAAAATAACATGTAATAAGATTTTTATTAAATTTCAAAACACCAAGTACAATATAATAAAATATAATAAGAAAAACCGTTTTTAATTTTGACAATCATCTTCTTTACCTTGTCTTTAAGATCAAGAAATGCTGAATGATAAATATAACAACAATAATGTACTGGTTTAAGCTTTAAGTCATTTATATAATTGAAAAGATAGAGATAGCGCATCTATTTAAAGATATATACGCGATACATTACAGTCAGACTTTAAACTGCTGGCAGTCTGGTTTGATCAACAGTCACAAATGCATCACTTTTCATTTATGTGTTAAAAGTGTGTTAAATGTTCATCAGAAAAGATAATTTTTAATTCACACTTCTATTTTCAAGACACAGTTTTTTTTCTTTGTTGCAATTGTTATTAAATTTTATTCAAATTTGAACTTCTTTTTTAACGTTAATGTATTAGATACGTTGATATCTTAACAAAAGGTATGCATTTTATATACGATTAAATTTTTTTTATACATAAATGATATTCTGTTGTACCTTTGTTGATATCTCTATTATTGTTTACTTTATCTAAAAATAATATATAATGATAGCTTTCTAATAATTATTTTTTATAATGCAAACTTTGTTTACTATTGACTATTGTCAAATATTTTTATCTTCCCTTTTTATTGTCAATTTTATTAAAGAGGATTTAACTTTTGGATGAGGGATTGATGAGGCTTTTTAAGATGTTATGTTACAAGTTTGTTAAAAAGATGGCACGTAGTTTGAGATACGAGATATACATCTTATTTTGAAATGTATTTATATATATATATATATATATATATATATATACTCTAATAATAATCTATTTTTCATATACATGAATTTAAAAAATAAGAAAATAGATTGTTAGATACTTGAAATTCTGCCTGCTAAATATTATCCAATATTATTACCCATTATTTATAGCAGTGTTCAGAATTAGCATTGGACCAATTTCTGAGATGATATTACCATCTCCCTACCGCTGCTTAGCAACCGAAATCATGCGTGTAATATTATGAAACTTTACATAAAAAATATGTGCCAAATTGTTAAAATTGTGCCAAATTATTATTACAACATTTTCTTTGCTAAATAATTTTTATATATTCTATTATAATATAGCTACAACGAAATTTATCGAAAATCTAATTATTATACATTATACATTACACATTATTAGTTATATATATTATACAACATATATGTATATAATTAATAATTATATGATCAAAAACAGATTGTGCAACTAAATAATTTGCAGAGTAATTTATTATCAGCAAGTGAGATATATAATTTTTATATATATTTTATGGCCATAATTATGATTTATTTTATATACTATGTTAGCGAATATTTTTCTTGCTAAAATAAAAAATTAACAATAAAAAGCGACATTAATTTCAATTTATTTTGATTAAAAATCTCATAATTTTTTTATCACTTCGATAATTGGGTGAACAGCTGATTTACTCATTTTAATGATAACATACTCATTGCATATTTACTTATTACATAATAATATTGTAGATTGATATTATTGGGCCTTACATTTGCAACTAGAATATTTTTAGCAAAATGATGAAGAATATTTCAAAAGTAAGTGCAAAAGGTATACCTAATAGATCTTTTCATATGATAAAGATTATTTGATGCAATTGATATTAGAGCAATTAAGAATTTAAAATGCAAAAATATTGTAACAAATATAGCAATTATCGTTTACAGAATTTTACGGTAGAAAATGGTATTTATAAAGGACCAGTAAATCTCGATATAGGTAACTATAAAAGTCTTGGAGAAATGATTTGGTTTAACATTAAAAAAAATGGAGATAAAATTGCACATGTAAGTCATTTTTATATGATGCTAATATATAATACTTTCTAGAGACAAAATATAATTATTTAAAACTTTTTATTATTTATATAAATAAGAAGAAATATAAGAATATATTCTAGAAATTTTCATGCACTGTCTACTAATAATAAGATCAAATTATATTTTATTAAAGATGTCTAAGCAGATATGAAATAAAGATGATTGAATATGTTTAATAGGAAAAAATATAAAAAATTAGTTAATAATTAAAACAAAATTAACAAATTCATTGATGATATTAAATTCAAATTAGATGTAAAGTAATTTTCTGTGATGCAGATTCTGATAATTATAAAATACCAATAGTTATACGTATAAAAAAACAGTCTATGCCTTTTCCATAAAAAACAGTCTATGTCTTTTCCATAATAGTTACTTACATAATGTAGAACAATAGTATAATATATTTAGAATAATATATAAACAAAATTAAAATTAAAGACAATCGTTAAAAAGAAAATTATGATTTCAAAATAATTGCAAAATTTTAATATAATCAATAACTTATATTACTTATTTTTAATATTATCAACAAACATTATAAGATTCTCTTGTTTCAAATTTTATTTAATAAATAATATAATTATTAAATAGAACTATAAATATCTTAAGACTGTTATTTGTACAATATATCATGATATAAATAAAAAAGTTACTTTGTAAAAAATACCATACAAAAATACCATCAAATTTATTATATATATTAAAAATCTATTTAATAAAAAATTGCAGTAATAAAAATTTATATTTTATTTAATTTTGTTTGTTTAATATTATTAAGAAATAAATTTTAGATTTTATTTATACGTTATACATAAACGTTTCATTAATTATATTTAATATTTATTCATTCCGTAACAATAATAATGCTATAATAAAATAAAAAATTATTTGTGATTTTAAAATGTTTAAATTAAACATTTAATTAAAATATTAATATAGGTAGACGCATGCACAGAAGAAACAACTACATATACGGAACTACAAGATAAAGTTGTAAGATGTGCGTTGTGGCTGCAAAAACATGGAATTAAAGCAGATGATATCATTACTCTATGCACAGGAAATCATATGAACTCTATTGTGCCCTGCCTCTCTGCGGCTTATATCAATGCAATTTTTAATACATGGAACGAGAATATGAACTTGCGTAAGTTTCCTCTGCGATAATTATTATCATATTGTCCTATTGTATTCGAATATACTAATAAATTAAGAATAATTTATTTTCTATGTAAATATTTATTTTTTATTAATAATAAAATCATTGTCAATAGAAACTACATTATACTATTTGGATCTGACTATGCCGAAAATAATTTTCTGTAGTGAGAAATCCGTGCATATTGTCTTAAGCGCAATAAAAGAGAGAAATTGCAATTCCATGGTGGTAGTTTTTGGCAAGCATATCAACGCGATTTCATTCTCCGATATCTTGAGGACTGGCACTGATGCAGAAGTGGCAAATTTTCATTACGTAAAACTTGACGATATCAAAAAAACGGCGTGTATTCTGCACTCCTCAGGCACTTTGGGATTACCGAAAGCTACCGAAATATCCAATTATAATATGATACTTGTTAGCGGGAAAAAAGTGATAAACATGTCCAATTCACCATCGCTATGGTTTTCTTCTCTTTGTTGGCTGAGTGGAGTGATAATGAACATGTTTGCGATTGTACAGAGCTCTAAAGTAATTCTCTATCCAGAATTTGACGAGGAAATGACTTGCCGATTAATTGAGAAATACAAAGTAATATTATTTAGCAAATTTAATTTCTTATTTTATTTATAAGAAGCTTTATCAAATGTTTAAAATTGACAATTTTTAATTCTTAAAATCTTCTAATTTAAAAAAAAATAACGATTGAAATATGTCTGCTTATGTACATCTTATGTATATCTTGTATATCTATGTATATCTTGCTAGAGCTTATTTTATAAATAATTGTAATAAACAATTGTAATAATTGTATTTAAAAATTGTAATAAACAATTTAGCTCTCTCGCAAATTATATATTAATATATTTGCAATAATAATCAGCATAATAATAATAAGAACAAAATGTAATTAAAAATAATATCATATATTCGCATATCACAATATCTATTCCTGAAAATATTATTAAACTTCAATAAAGTTATATTCTTGAAACTTTTACAGAAATTTCTCTCAAAATTATGTTGTAATTATACTCTCTCTGATAAAATAAATTACAATATTTACGAAACGTTGGTAATTAATATTGATTTATAACTAATATTCATTGATGCATGAAAAGCACAATACAATTTTAAACTTCAAAAAAAGTTATTATTCTTATTATTATTATTATTATTATTATTATTATTAAAAATTGTAATATAATTTGTATTAATAATTAATAATTATTAAACAAACAATTATTAATAATTAATTATTAATAATTGTAATATAATTTGCGTTCTTATATATGCATATACTTGATATTATAACATATTTGAATATAGTATACTGAAATTTAAAGATTTAACTTATTTTATTCTAGGTAACAACTATTTTTCTTAGCACAAGCATGACTAATCGACTTGTGAAAGCGAGTTATATAAAGAAATATTCATTATCGACTTTAAAGGACATAGTGCTTACTGGTGCAGTTCTTAAACCAAAAGTACAGGAAGAATTAAAAAATATTTTACCACATGTTACTATGTGGCAAGGTTATGGTAATACGATGAAATACTATTAATATATATTATATGTATATTTTATATATATATATATGCATATGATATAGAATTTCGAACTTATATATAATATTTCTAGGAATGACGGAAGTCACCGGTCTCGTAACATTTCAATTAGCGCATCATAAAAATGGATCATGCGGGACAGTAGTCGAAAATGTGCAAATAAAAATTGTAGATCCAGAAAGTGGAAAAGTACTTGGCCCGAATCAAACTGGAGAAATATGGATAAAATCTCTAGTAGTAATGACTGGTTATTATAGAAATCCTGAGGCGACGAAAAATACGATTGATGATGAAGGTATACTGAAGATATTCTATATAATAATAGTATAATTATATTGATAAAATTTAATTATAAGAATTAATTAGTGCGTGTAATATAACCAAACTGTATTTCTGTATTGGATTAAAAAAACTTTTTACGCAGATTTATAAAATGAAAATAAATTTGAAATTCTTTCAGGATGGTTGCACTCGGGTGATGTTGGTTACGTAGATGAAGATGGGGAATTGTTCATTGTCGATAGGATAAAAGAACTCATAAAGTACAGAGGAAACCAAATCTCACCTGCAGAAATTGAGGATGTCTTAATGTCACATCCAGCAGTGCTAGAGACTGCAGTTATAGGGATTCCTCATGAATTAGATGATGAACATCCTGTTGCACTTGTTACTAAAAAACCTGATGCTATGGTACTATTTTTCTTTAAAGATATAATAAAGTCATAAAATATAAGAATTTACATAATAATAATATTAGTTATTAATAGAAATAATTATAAACCGGTCTTTGATATTTCTAAAAATTATATCTATAGAGATAAAGATGTAACATAAAAATTAAGTCATATAACATAGCACGATTAAAAATATTTAAAAATAAAACAATTTGCATATTAATTTGATTAAGATCACAATACCTGAATTAGTTTAGAATAATAATAAATCGATAAGAGACGAAAGAGATTAGAGAAAGAAAAATTATAAAACAAAAGTACAGACACTGTTTTAATCAGCGCTTTGGATTCTAATTGAAAAATCGTTTTAGTTGTAATAGTAGTCATAAAGTTGATAGTAATAAAATCAAAAACTTTCTTATATTATTTTTTAAAAGAAATTTATTAGCAGCATCTTATTATCGAATATTTTTGTTATTTTAAATATAAAACCAATGTATACTCTTATGGCAAATTGAAATAGGATAGTATTAATCAAACACTATATTTTATTATGTTTATACATTATTTTATAACATTTTATAACATAAAAAATACTTTTTATTGTATTAACTTTTTTTAAAGTAATTTAATTTGTATATATTTTAATAGTTTAATTTGTATAGGTGACTAAACAAGAATTAATAGACCATGTAGCGAAGAATATGATGGATCACTGCAAACTTCGTGGTGGAGTAATATTTCTGGAAAAGTTTCCATATACAGGTTCAGGAAAAATTGCGAGGAAAGATTTGAAAGTAATAGTTAAACAAATGTTAAATATTGATTAATTCTAGATATTTTCGATAACGCAAAATTTATTTTTAATATGTAACAATTTTTCAATATACACACACACACACACACACACACACACACACACACACACACACACACACACACATACACATAATTGTCTAATTCTTTTTCAAGTAGTAAATATTATAAATATTATAAATGAAACAGATTAACTTTTTTTTATTTAAAAAATTGATATTTTTGTTATTTGTCATTTTTTTCTTATAATAAAATTCTAATAAAAGGATATATAATTTACTTGAGAATAAACCTATTCTTAAAAGCAATTTCTGAAAATCATTTTGATGATATTTTCGAAATTTTAAAAATTATTATAAGTACCTGATAAGATCAATAATAACAAAATTGTATAATTCTTTTTTTAGCTAATATATTATATTATATTATATTATATTACATTATATTATATTTTATTTTATTACATATTATATTAGATATAAGAATTTGGAACATTCAATAAAAACTTAAGTTTTTATTGAATAGACTGATAATGTCTATTGACAAATTATTATAATAAAACTGCAAATTGTTAATGTGGTGGAAGCATATCTTATCCATATAATAAATATATTAATTATAAACTTCTTTTGAGATATCAGAATTTTTTGTCTATTTAAGCATATTTGTAAAATAATCTAAATTTTTCTTTTATCAAAATATTCTAATTAAGAAGTAAAAATGGGCTGTAATTCATTTTATGATTATAAAATCATTTATAAAATTATTATTGTTGTGAGAATCAAAATAATAAATAAAATAATAAATTATAATAAACATAAATGACATAATCTGTTGTATTTGTAACTATAAATAATATACGTTAATAAAGTTTAAGTCTAAAATTTATCAATTTGTTGATTTATTTTTAATCAGATATGTAATATTGTGCACTTTATACATATTTGAACTTTCTGTATAATATAATAACTTATGATGTAGATAATATTTTAGGCTTAAAAATACAAAAGTTTTCAACTTTTTATTTATTTATTTTTAATCAGATATAAAAAAATATTGTACTTTACATGATTATAGTAAAATCAACATTTATGTATAATTAATGTATAATTAATTGCAATAAGCACGAAATATGTTCAAATGTATTCAAACAATCGATTGTATTAATTGGCAATCTTAGCAAATAGTATTTTAAACGTCTAATAATTTATTTATTTATTTTTTAAAATTTATATATATATTCTTACATTTTGGTATTGATTGAAAAATCATTTTTATTATTTTGTTATTTAATTATTACGATAAACATCACTACATGTCTCGATAATCGAATTGGAAAATATTCGATATAGGGATAATCAGAAGATCCTAGGTTCAAAAATATCTTTTCATTCTGACTGAGATGATATTTAAATTGCTACATAAGACCGTTAAAAATAAAAGCATGTGATTGATGACATATCTTTTCAGCTTGAATATATTGTACATATATGTATATATAAATTCAAGATGAAAAGATATATATTGTTACGTCTGGGGAACAGAATTGAACTTCACACACTCGTACGCGCGCAGTAATAAATAAGACCTCCTAATAAAAGAACTCACACACTCTCTTTATTACTCTCCTAGAAATACACAGAGCGTTACAGAGCACGTCCGTGTCGGTTGTCCTCAGAATCTTAATAATCGACATTAGACAAAACATTCATTGGTTCACCGAGAAACATGCTACGCGACTTCTTCATATCGCTTATTCGATTTAGCGCGCTCCAAACAGGCACGGGCATAACGATACTATATATATATATATATATATATATAATGTGCATTAGTAAAATTGTTTGTTTTGATTGAACAATCAAACACTGAATTTTGTAGTGTTACATTGATCGTAGCCTTAATCATAACTTTTTGAAGTATCCGCGTATTTTTGTCTATTTAAACATAGAAACGAGAAAATCTAAAGTTTCTCTTTCTTGCTATAATACGCTCTAATTTAAATAAAACAATAAGCCATATATTTCTCGATTAATATCATCGCTTGACTTTTAGGACACGATAAATTTATAATAAATGTTTTTAATGTAATAGACAGAATATTTTATAATTTCCGACTCATTGACTTTCATTGGCAGATACAGAGAATTAAATTAAATTTAATTAAAAATAAAAGAATTTATTATTTTGTAATTTTTGTAATAATTAATAATTAATTAATAATAAAATAATTAATTAATCAGAATTAATAAAGAAGATTGTATCTAAGCAAAAATATAAAAGCTATAGCGAAAAAATAAAAATAAGTGCGCAGTAAGAAAAAAATAATCCAGTCTTATGAATTATTCGCAATTGCTATTTCTATTTGTAAAATAGTTTTTCAAACATTTTGCAATGTTTGTTATGATTATAACTGCGTAATATGGAACTGTTTTTTTATGCCAATGTACACTTATTCGTAAATTTTTATGAATTATTATTTTTCTATTAATTATAGTAAGAGTTGCTTCGAATACAAGACATTTTTGTATAATTTAACTTATTCAATTATTTTGCTAGAAGTAATCCTCATAAAACATGAAATACATATCTTATATATGTATTAGATATATAAATAATTAATATTAGATATATAAATAATAAATTTTTGTATTTCAAAAGATAATGTTTGTCATCTTTAACTTTAACATATTTAAATGCTTTAAATATAAATGTGCTAACTTCTCATTCTTTTCTATTATATAGCATTTTTATGTAACATATTTATGTAGCATTATTATGTATTACAATATAATTTATTAGCAACAACATAAAGTGATAATCCTTTAATGATTAGTTTTTTAGTAACGCTGTCAAGATGAAGCGTTTCTTTATAAGTTTCTTTAAGTGCAAATCTTAGTTAAGTACAATTAGAGTGTAAACATAGTTCAATAGGACAAATTAAAAAAAAATATTTTATTATATGTATTTTTGGTATTATTTTAATAATTAATTTTGATCGCCTATTTAGGACTACACTTTATAATATAGAAAAGTGACAATAAAGTGTGCATTCAGGATATCAGTCATACTGGATTCCGAATATTTTTGACAAAATAGTTAATGAGGATTCAAGCAACTGACAAAGTAAATATATATAATTGATCTAATCATATAATATTTAAAAAAGTCATAAACATATGAATAACAAGAAATATTAAAGACATAAAACACAAAATTAGATAAAAAGTTAACAAATTATAAAATAATTGTAGTTAGCACATTAATTATTTGGTATTTTCAGAATTTTATATTATTATTTGGTATTTTATATTATTATTTTGGTATTTTGGATTATTTGGTATTTTTATAGATAATTTTATAGGATTATTTGATATTTGGTATTTGACAATTATTTTCATTTTATATCAATTTCAAATTATTTTACTGGACAATGGCATTTACAAAAGAAAAACAGTATTTGAACATTATTTAGCAAATTATAACATATCTTAATGTATAATGTTATGTACTATTACTTTGTGTTTATTAGATTAAAATATCTTTTTGCTTATTTAAACATATTTATTATATTATATTATATTTAAAGATATTGAAACATAGTTATGAGAAAGTTGAAAATGTCTTTTTTTATCGGGATAATTCGATTAGGAAGTGAGTATAAATCATAATTCGATTATTATTGTCATGTAGTTAAAGATGCTAAGTTTATAATTAACGTTTATGATATGAATGTACATATAGTGATTCTGTTTTGTTCTAATATGATTCGGAATTTATTTAATATTTTCTATTTTATATTTTATTTTTCTATTATTTATTTCACATTAAAAAAAAAATCTTCATTAGAGATTATCAGATTAGAGAGCTTATCAGATTATTTGCAATCAGGCATGTAAAAAGATGTTGTATATTATTTACATATTTAAATTTGTTTTGCGATAATATTTAAATATACGATAACATCTCATGTTTTTTTATATTCTGTATGTACTTGTTGTTTACAGTAAAATTTATTCCACATGTAACGTCACAGGATGTTATGATGTTCTCTCAGAAATTAAGTTTAAAGTTGTTATTAACGCAAAGCTCTTTTATTAAAAGTTTCCTTTATTATAAGTTTGAGTTAAATTAATGCAGAAATATAATTCAATAAGATGAATTTGAAGTATTTTATAACATATATTTTTTTAATGTTACAGTATTATATTATATGATCATAGTGGAATCAACATTTAAATATAATTAACTGCAATAAGCTCAGAATATGTTCAAGCAGTCGATTGTATTAATTGATAATCTTGACAAACGGGATTTTAAGTCTAATCTATTTATTTATTTTTTTAAATTTGTATGTATACTCTTATATTTTTTATATCAATTGAAAAATCGTTTTTGTTATTTGATATTTGATTATTGCGATAAACATCACGACATGCCTCAATGATCGAATTGGTAGATATTCAGATAATCAGATTCTAGGTTCAAAATATCTTTTTATCTTGATTAAGATGATATAAATTTTTCGTGGAAAAAGAAAATAATAGGTATTGAATTTGGTTGATAATTTAAAGGAGAAATTTTTGCTTTGGCTTTGAGTTGTTGCATTGGAAGATTCTTAAAAATAAAAACATATGGTTCATGACATAAATATTTTTTTATCTTGAATTTATATCTATATATAAATTTTAAAAAACAAATAGATTATTAGACATCTAAAATTCCGTCTGCTGAGATTGCTTATTAGTACTATCGGTTGTTTTAATTTTTAATATTATGGAAATTATTATATATTGTTATATATAATATAAAATATTTTTAAACATTTGATTAATTGATTAATAAAATGATAAAACAGAATTATAAAACTACATATTTAAAAAATATCATACATAAGCAAAATTTGGAAGATAATTTAATAAAAATTTATATTTTACATCAATAATAGTTGTATTATCAAAAATCCGAAATGGGAATTGTTAGATATAAAAGAGCTCAGACAAATACATTTTGTCAAATCAGATATATATTAACATTAAATTTGTACCAACAATTTGTACCAACAATATGTATACCTATATTATAACTAGACAAATGACTGGGCTTTAAGAAAAAGTTATATTCTTTATAATTGAATGCAAATAATAATCAATTTTGTACTGGTTTAAAAAACAACCTTTGGATACAAATAAAACAAGTTTATTTTTTAATTTTAATTATAAACATAAACAGAAAATAAAAAATAAAAGATAACGTTGAATACAGGAATTTTTAAACAAAATTTGAAAACGATCATTTGACCAGTCGTTGTAAGTTTAGTGTTAATCGAAACTCTTTGAAATATCTACATATTTTTGTTTATTTAAACATAGATTATGATAAAACAAAAGATCTTTTTTTCTCTGTAGGCATATTTTCATTATTGACGACATATTGAATTCTTCGAGAAATTTCGTGTTATAATCGATAAGAAAGCATAGAAAAATTCCGAAATAGTAATGACTGAGTTTGTACTTATCTATGTCGTGATTGACTTGGAGACATCATTCGATGTTCGGGTACACAATTATTCGTATACCTTTCGGTATCTCTAAGTGGGGTATAAGTCTGTGGTACTATGAAATTCACGAGCTTTCGATAGATAAGTTTGATACGATAAGCCGTCCAAGACAAAAGTCAAGCAGGCTAAGAAAAGTGAACAAACGGACGAAACGGAGAATCGAATATTACTACATACTAGCGAGTGACGAGTAAAATTGGAGTAAAGTCGATAGTTCTTTGTAATCTTTATAATAAACGACAGTAAATCATAATTTAATTAATTTCGCCTACATACTGTGTGGAGTTTTCTCCCGACAATTCTGTATCAGGAGAATACCCTCACATTTCATGTAGATATTCTAATTAAAATAAAATAATGAGACATGTATTTCTTAATTAGTATTATCGCTTAACTTTTGGAATACGATAAATTTACAATAAATGTTTTTGACGTAGCGTTACAAAGTATCTTGTAATTCTCGGATCAACTTTTAAAGTAAATAAAAAAAGTTAAATTTAATTATAAATAGAAAAAATTTATTACCATTGTGCAATTTTTGTAACAATTAATAAACAATTAATTAATCAGAATTAACGAAGAAAGTCGAACTTTTAACAGTAAAAATTAAAAACAACTGCGCAAAAAGAGGAGGTAATCCAGCGTTATGATAATTTGCAATTGCGATTTGCTATTTCAATTTGTAAAACACTTCTTCAAACATTTTTCAACATTTCTTATGATTATGACTGTGCGTAACACTGAACACTGTATTCTTGTGCTGATATATATTCATGAATTTTTGTTTCTTATTTATTTCTTATAACAAAGTTACGTCCAAAACATTTTACATAATTTTTACATAATTTAACCTATTATATTTCAATTAGCTTATTAAAAATTTGCATATAACATGAAATACTTTGTGTGTGTGTGTGTGTGTGTGTGTGTGTGTGTATGTGTGTATGTGTGTATTTGTATTGTGATTTCATTGAATATACAGAAAATTTTGTGTTTCAAAAAACAATGTTTACCAAATAGTTTCAGTTTATTTGTAATAAAATATACTGCACCTTTAACATATCTAAATGCTTTAAATGTAAATGTGCTAACGTCTCATTTTTTTTTACGTTATTTATTTAGCAATATTAGGTATTATAATAATTTAATTTATTGGCAACAGTATGTAGTGATAATATCTTAATGATTACTATTTGATTGATTTGCTAGAGATTAAACATTTCTTTTATAAGTTTTCTTGAACGCAAATCTTAGTTAAGTACAATTAGAGTGTAAAGACAGTTCAATAGAATAAATTAAAAAAAAATTACTGCAGCAGGCGATCCCTGGCTAAGGTGATATTTTTCGCAATATATATTTCTGGGAGGGAATTCTGGGGGGGAATGATAAAAGGGATTTTAATCGATATCAATAATATTGATTATCGAATTATTATAGAGCCATTACATTGAAAGTCTGCTAAACCAAAGCAGCGTAGTTGGTAATATAATTAATTGAATTTATTTCATATTAAAGGCAACTACCAAGATCCTGCTTGCCGAAAAAATGCCATGTTTCGCGTTGTAGTTTGTTAGTTAACATGTACTCAGCCTATATCTATGTATTGTTTAAAAAAAATATTTTATTATATATATTTTTGGTAATTATTTTAATAATTAATTTTGATTGTTTATTTAGAACTATAATTTATACTATAATTTATAACATAGGAAAGTGACAATAAAGTGTGCATTCAGAATATCAGACATACTGTGTTCCAAATATTTTTGGCAAAATGATTAACGAGGATTCAAAAGTAAGCAAGTAACAAAGTAAACATACATAATTGATTTAGTCATAGTTGATATAATGTTAAAAAAAATCATAAACATGTGAATAACAAGAAATACAAAAATTAAAGACATGGGACAAGACAAAAAATTAACAAATTATAAAATAATTATAAAATAAAAGAACTGTAAATAATAATTAAAATAATTAAAATAATTTGGAACTGTAATTATTTGTTATTTTTATTAGGATTTTAAGGAGTCAAGTTCAGATCATTTTACTGTGGACAATGGCGTTTACAAAGGGAAAGCAGTGTTTGAACATTATTTGGCAAATTACAAAAGTTTCGGAGAATTGATTTGGTGCAGCCTTAAAAAACACGGAGACAAAATTGCTTATGTAAGTCATAAAATGTTTATACATAACATTAATACATAAACTTTTTAAGCAGAATATATAAATATTTAAAATTAAATGTACATAAATAAGAACATTTAACAAAAATATATTATTAAATTAAGAAGAATAATTAAAATATACAGATGACTGAAATTGAATTTATTATTGTACATCACTTTTTTATCAATCTACTTATGTGACATATGATGAAATATATATATATAAAGTATATATATAAAATATATAAAATTTATTATAGTAAATACATACTTTTTAAAATATTCTATTATATATACTACTTATATATTTATTTATGTAAATAATTTGATAAATACTATTTACTATTAAACGGAATATTACATTTTTTTTAAATATTACAAGAAATTAGAAAAAAATAAAATTTTAACAAAATACATGAAAAACTGATTACAAAATATTGTAATTGTACAGACTATTCAATTTTATTTTAATATTAAGTAAAAAATCGAATTTAAATCTAGAATTACGGAATTTTTCTTTATTAATAAGCGAGCAAAAATGATTAACTTTTGCAACAATGACAATGTTGTTCAGTTGGATGCGCACACGGAAGAAACAATGACATACGCAGAACTTCACGATAAAGCTGTAAGATGCGCGTTGTTTCTAATAAAACAAGGAATTAAATCTAATGACATTATTACTGTATCTACCCATAATCACTTGAACGCTATTGTGCCATGTCTTTCGGCAGCTTACATTAACGCTATTTTCGATACATGGAACGAGAAACTAGACTTGAGTAAGTTTCTCTGCGATAATTATTATTATTCTTAACTTCCCTAATTATATTTGTTTGATAAATTAAGAATAATTCAATTTTGAAATGATTTATTTCTTTATTAATAAAAAATAATTATGATTAGAAACTACACTGTATCATTTAAATCTGACCATGCCAAAGATAATTTTCTGCTGTGAGAAATCTGTACACGTTATCTTGAGCGCAATAAAAGAGAAAAACTGCAATTCCACCGTGGTGGTTTTTGGCAAGCATATCAATGCGATTTCCTTCGCCGATATACTGAATAATAGCAGTGATGCAGAAGTGGCAAATTTTCATTATGCAGAACTTGATGACATTAAAAAGACGGCCTGTATTTTACACACTACAGGCATCACAGGATTGCCGAAAGGCATTGAAATATCCAACTACAGTATGATATATATTAGCCAAAATATAAAAGAAAACAAGGTAATACAAGAAAATGAAAATATAAATTTACTATCGTTCTCTCCTCTTTATTGGATAATTGGATTAGTGATAAACATAAGTGCAATTGTGTACAGCATCAAAATAATACTCTACCCAGAATTCGATGAAGAGATGATTTGTCGGTTAATTGAAAAATATAAGGTATTATATGTTAATATTAATTAACAAGTTTTAATTGTTATAATTTTCCAATTTAAGAAAATATAAAAATTGAAATGCCCGCTTATATGGATATCTTACTAGAGCTTGTTTTACAAATAATCGTAACTTTGACTCTCTTGTGAGTTATATATAATAAACATTAAATATAATAATTAAAATTAAAGCAAAATATAACTAAAAAAAATAATAATATTCGCGTTTTATAATAATATATATTCTTGTAACTGTTATTAAATTTCGAATTTAAAGTAATATTCTAAAGGTTTTTACGGATATTTCTTTCAAAATTGTGTTATTATTTCGTTTTGATATATAAATTGCAACATATACAAAATGTTGACATTTTCAAAAAATACGGACACTAATTTATGCGTGGCGCATGGTAAATTGCAAACTACAATACAATTTTGAATTTCGGTAAAGTTATTATTGTTATTAAAGTTACGTAATTATGGTGGTCTTACATAAGCATACAATTTTTATACAATATTTATACATAATAGATTGGAATAAAAAATATAAATTATTTCATTGTCTAGATAACAATTCTGTATCTTATCACAAGCATGATTAATCGCTTTGTCAAAGGGAGTTACATAAAAAACTATTCATTATCGTCTTTAAAATACATAATAACTGGTGGTGCAATACTTAAATCAAAAGTTCAAGAAGAATTGAAAAATATTTTACCGCATGTTGCAATATATCAAGGTTATGGTAATAATGCTATAAAACATTAACATATATATTGATACGTTGATATATTGATATGTGTATGTGATATAGAATTTCAAACTTATATGTTATGTATCTAGGAATGACGGAAATCTGCGGTATCGCAACGTTTCAACTACCTAATCACAAAAATGGATCAAGCGGGACGGTAGTTAGCAATATGCAAATGAAGATCGTGAATCCAGAAAGTGGGAAAGTACTTGGTCCGAATCAATCTGGAGAAATATGTCTAAAATCTCCATTCATGATTACTGGTTATTATAGAAATTCCGAGATGACAAAAAATATGATCGATGACGAAGGTATACAGAGATATTCTATCTTAATAATAATATAATTATATGGAAAAAAGTTTAGTTATAAGAATTAACTAATGCGTGTAAAATGAACAAACTGTACTTTATTAAATTAAAAAATTTTTTTACGTAGCGTTATAAAATCATAAAAATAAATTTGAAATTCTTTCAGGATGGTTGCACTCAGGTGATCTTGGTTACGTAGATGAAGATGGGGAATTGTTCATTGTCGATAGGATAAAAGAACTCATAAAGTATAGAGGAAACCATATCTCACCTACAGAAATTGAAGATGTCTTAATGTCACATCCAGCAGTGCTAGAGACTGCCGTTATAGGGATTCCTTATGAATTAGATGATGAACATCCTGTTGCATTTGTTACTAAAAGACCTGACGCAATGGTACTATTTTTCTTTAAAGATATGATAAAGTAATAAATATAAAAAGAATACAAAAAAATGACTAGTTTTTTTACTACAGCCTTTTGAAATGTTGTATTTTATCATTATTCTTGTAATGTTCCAAATCAGTTTTTTTACAATAAGTCGATTTATTGTAAAAAACCGATTTGGAATTTGGAACGTTACAAGAATAATGATAAAATACAATATTTTAAATGGCTGTAGAAAAAAAACTAGTCATTTTTAAGCTAATGTCTAAGGAAACTTGATCAGTAAGTCAAAAAGTATAACATACTAAAATTCCAGCCAATTTCACAGAAGACCAAAAACCTGCTTTTGTGTAGGGTCCTCTACATAATAGGTTAATTATTAATAGTAATAATAATAAACCTATATTTGATATTTCTATTAAATATGATATCTATAGAGAAGATGTAACATAAAAATTAAATCATAAAACATGGCACAATTAAAAATATTCAAAAATAAAGCAATTTGCACATTAATTTGATTAAGATCACAATACAATACCTGAATTAGTTTAAAGTAATAATAAATCGATAAGAGATGAAAGAGATTAGAGAAAGGAAAATTATAAAACGAAACTACAGACACTGTTTTTATTAACGTTTTGGAATCTAATTGAAAAATTGTTTAATTGTAATAAAGGAGATAGTAATAAGATCGAAAACTTTCTTATATTATTTTTAAAAGAAATTTATTAGCAGCACTTATTATCGAATATTATTACTATTTTGAATGTAAAATCAATATGTATACTCTTATAATAAATTAAATTAAGATAGTATTAAAATACTACACTTTATTATGTTTATACATTATTTTATTTTAACATAAAATTAAAAAATCCTTTTTATTGTATTAGCTTTTAAAGTAATTTATTTTGTATGTATAGGTGACTGATCAGGAATTAATAGACTTTGTTGCGAAGAATATGATGGATCACTGCCAACTTCGTGCAGGAGTGATATTTCTAGATAAGTT
The DNA here is from genome assembly GCF_000187915.1 of Pogonomyrmex barbatus. The sequence continues at coordinate 83,848 of NW_011933542.1, forward strand.
TCCCTACAAAGGTACAGGAAAAATTTCAAAGAAAGATTTGAAAATAATGGCTAGACAAATGTTAAGCTATGCTGATTAGTTACAAACTTCTTTTGAGATATCAGAATTTTTTATTGTTTATTTAAGCATAGTTATGAAATAATCTAAATTTTTCTTTTATCAAAATATTCTAATCAGGAAGTTAGAATGGACTGTAATCCATTTTGTAAGATTATTATTGTTGTGAAAATCAAAATAATAAATAAAATAATATATTATAATAAATTTTAATGATGTAATTCATTGCAATTTCTAATTATAAATAATATTTTATGTTAAAAAAATATATTAATGTTTTCAGCTTGTTGATTTATTTTCAATCAAATGTATAACAAATATTGTGCTTTACATATATTTGGATTTTCTATATATGATATAATATATCATATGTTTTTTATATTTCTTATCATTCTTTAAAATGATTTACTTTATTAACAATAACATGATGTAATAATTTATTAATTTATTTTTGTTAATTTTTAATGATCAGTTTTAATAATTCGATAGTATCAAAATAAAGTGAAATGTATAACAGTTTTCATCAGCTAAGACTAAGTCTTGAGTTAGGTTAATGCATAAATACATCTCAGTAGAACAAGTTTAAAATCAAAAATTTCTATTATATATTTTTTTTAATGTTACAGTAATATTATAACATCTTTATTTATATAATTAAATAAAGATAAAGTACTGAATTACGAAATTGTACAAAAATATTGTTTTATTGATATAATAAAATATAATTTGTTAATTTAGTAATAAAATTTGTACGTTTAATTATTATTAAAATGCGATTTTGAAGCGGGAATAAAAACTTGCATAAGTCTCTTTGCGATAATTATTGCCAAACGTATACTCAATTATATTAGAAATAATAATTTTCTGATTTCTATTCTATTAATAAATATTTCGGAAACTGAAACTACTTATCTAATTATTAAGTTGTAATTGAATATGATTAGATCTTATTTTTTAATCCAACAAATCATATTCTATTGTTGCTTAACTTGAGAAGCAATTACAATAATTGCGATCCATGCATCCAATATATACTTGTACAACTTTATTTATCTTGAGTTAATTAGATAATTTTTTGTTATATATATATTGACTGTGTGTGTGTGTGTGTGTGTGTGTGTGTGTGTGTGTGTGTGTGTGTGTGTAAATATATGTTGCATGTTTATATGTACATATGTGTTTTTCCATCAAAATCCATCAAAGCTCGTTATTTTAGTATATGTACATTTCAATCATGCACATTTCAATCATGAATTTTCATTTTACACATTGTGTATTCATAGAAATGAAAGATAACAGTAGTTTTGCAATATACGAACTAACACGTGTCGAATAACAAGAAGAAGTCATAGTACAATATTTAACAAAGATTTTATATCCTGATAATGACAAAATATTAAATCCGTCTGGAGATATTCCGTCTGGAATATTAAATCAGTCTGGAGAACACACTTAAAATTTTCGATCGTAATAACTGATTATTGATAACTGATTATTGTAGAAATTACGAAGCAATAAAAAATAAATTAATGAATTAAATCAATATTTACCAGAATGTGAAGCTTTATCCACATTCTGATTATTGTAGTGTATGCCTATCATCTTCTCTCAAGTTTATGCTAAAGGGTCAACAGACAATCAATGTTAAGGACTATGATACATTGAAAAACTTAAGTAGATAAATGTAACAAAAAATATAATAAAAAATAATATTTATGCAATCTATATTCCGTTTCGTTCTATAATGATACAGAATTTAGATAATTCTAGATAACATTCTATTTTATGTTTTATTTAAAATGACAATGTTTATCAGAAATAACTTATCAGTTTATTTGCAGTCAGACGTGTAAAAAAATATTGTGTATCTTATACATATTTAAATTTGTTTTACATGTAGATATATAATGACATCTTATGTATTTTTATATTATTTATGTATGTATCTGTTGTTTACAGTAAAATTTATTTCATTTGTAACATTACATGGAAATGTTATAATAATATTTCAAAAAATTTTTTTAAATTCTTATCAATGCAAAAGTTCTTTCATTAGAAATTTTCTTTATGAATCTTATTTGAATTAAATTAATGCGTAAATTAGTTCAATAAGATGAATTTAAAGTATTTTATTATATATTTTTAATGTAATAATATTATATAATTATAATGGAATCAACATTTATGTATAATTCACTGCAGTGAGCCTAGAATATGTTTTGTATCTGAACAATGTATTAATAGGCAATCTTGACAAACAAGTGTCTTTTGAACGCGCGCGCGCGCGCGCGCGTGTGTATGTATGTATGTACATATAATAAATTTAGAAAAATAAATAAATTATTAGATAGTCTAAGATTTCATTTCCCAAGATTGTTTATTAATACTGTTCTTTACCCAATTGTGAATTGTGATACTTGTTCATTTCCCAATTGTTTATTAATACTGTTGATTGTTTAAATTTTTAATGTTGTCGAAGTTGTTATATAAAACATTTTTAAACATGTCTTCATCAATGAAATAATAATAAAATTATACAACTGTTTACTTAGAAAATATTCTCAATTAGTATTATTGTTTCTAAAACACAATAAATTTACAATAAATGTTTATAATATATAGGATATCTCATAATTTTTGGGCTATTTTTTTGTTGGCAGATACGACGAGTTAAACTTAATTGCAAATAAAAAAATTCCTTATCATTTTGTGACTTTTGCTATAATTAATGAATAATTAATTATTAGAAATTTGCGAAGAAATTTGCTTTTAAAAATAAGTGCGCAATGAAAGGAGATAATCTAGTTATACGTTATTCGCAATTATTATTTTTATTTGCAAAACAAATTTCTTCAAACATTTTATCATATTTCTTATAATTATGACTTTAGACAACACTGGACTGTTTTCTCATGTTAATGTATGTTATTCATGAATTTTTAATTATTATTTTTTATTAATTATTGCAAAAATCGCGTAAAATACAGGACTCTTTTATATAATTTAATCCACTCCACTTGCTTACTAGAAGTAATTTGAATTATTATATGAAATATCTTGTATGTACTGATTTCGTTGGGTACAGATAAAGTTTCGTATTTTAAAAGTATTGTGTATTTATCAAATGGCTAGTTAATTCATTTATAATAAAATAGAGAATAGATAAATTTTATATAACCTTATGTATTTAAGTGTTTTACATGCAAATGCTAATTTCTCTTTCCATATCATTTATGTATCATTGTTTTTTATATTTACAACTTTTTTTGCTAGCAACAATACAGTGATAATCTTTCAGTGATTATTTTTAATATCGCTGTGAAGGCGAAGCGTCTCTTTTATAAGTTTTGTTTAGCAAATCTTAGTTGAGTTATTGTGCGAATATAGTTCAACCGGACAAGTTTAAGAAAAAAATATTTTACCATATATATTTTTTATATTATTTTGATATATTTGATCTCTTTATTTAAGGTGACTACATAATTATATATTATATAGTAACATTGTAAAGTGACAGTGTTTGTTCAGGATATCAGACACTGTATTCCAAATATTTTTGGCAAAATGGTTAATGAGGTTTCAAAGGCAAGTAACTAAGTAGACACGCATAGCTGTCTTTCTACATAAAACGTTAAAAAAGTCATAGACATATGATTAACATGAAATATATAAATTAAAGACACAAGACGCAAAATTAGATAATTAGATAACAAATTAAAATAAAACTTATATGTTACTCTTAGAATTTTATTGTGGACAATGGCGTTTACAAGGGAAAAGTAACATTTGAATCTCATTTAGACAATTACAAAAGTTTTGGAAACTTAATTTGGAGCAGTCTTAAAAAACATGGAGATAAAGTTGCTTATGTAAGTTACAGAATGTCTAGATACACAATGTCAGTATATAGTTTTCTAAAAAAATATATAAATATTTAAAACTGAAAGCCTGTATAAGAAAGATTTAACAAAATATATTAAAAAATCAAGAAAAATAATTAAGATGTTGAGATGATAAAAATTGAAATAATCAGAATCTGTTATATTGCTTTTTTATCAATCTATGTGATATGCTGAATTATATAAAATTTATTATAACAAACATATATTCTCTAAGATGAACATATTTTATTTGTTTATGCAAAAAATAGTTTGATAAATTATAACATTTGTAGCAAACGAAAAAACGCATTTCATTAAATGTTATAAAAAATTAAAAAAACAACAAATTTTAACAAAATATTTTAAGAACTAATTATAAATTAATTAAACAAAGCTTATATTCAATTTTAGTAAAAATTGAATTTGAATCTAAAATTACGAAATTTTTCTTTAATTGCAAAATTAATAAGTAAAATAATTAATTCCTTGCGATTTTGGAACTCTTTAATAATAATATTGTTTAGTTGGATGCGCACACGGAAGAAACAATGACGTATGTGGAGCTTCATGATAAAGCCGTGAGATGCGCGTTATTTTTATTAAAGCAAGGAGTCAAACCTAATGACATTATTACTTTGTCCACGAATAATCGTTTGAACTCTATCGTACCCTGTCTATCGGCAGCTTATATTAACACAATTTTTAATACATGGGATGAAAATATGGATTTGCGTAAGTTTCCTCTGCGATAATTATTATCATATTTCTCTATTGCATTTGATTATACTGAATCAAGAATCACTATGAATCAAGAATAAATCTGATGAATACTGATGAATTAAGAATAATTTTCTATATGAATACTTACTTCTTTATTAATAAAATCATTGTCAACAGAAACTACACTATACTATTTGGATCTGATTATGCCAAAAATAATTTTCTGTTGCGAGAAATCTGTGCATGTTGTCTTAAGCGCAATAAAAGAGAAAAATTGCAATTCCATGGTGGTAGTTTTTGGCAAACATATCAACGCGATTTCATTCTCCGATATCTTGAGGACTGGCACTGATGCAGAAGTGGCAAATTTTCATTATGTAGAACATGACGATATCAAAAAAACGGCGTGTATTCTACACTCCTCAGGCACTTCGGGATTACCAAAAGCCATCGAAGTATCCAACTATAGCATGATAATCGGCTGCGGAAAGACAAGTATAAATATGTCGAATTCACTATGGTTCTCTCCTCTTTCTTGGATGAGTGGAATAATGATGAACATGTATGCGATTGTGCACAACGCAAAAGTAATACTCTACCCGGAATTCGACGAGGACATGACTTGTCGATTGATTGAAAAATACGAAGTAATTATATAACGATTTTTAATTTCTTGTCTTATTTATACAAAACTTTATTTATCAAATAATTAAAACAAATGATTTTTAATTCTTAAAATTTTTTAATATAAAAAAATAATAATTGAAATGTGTTTCTATCTGTTTATATAGAGATTTGCTACAGATATGTTTTAGACATAATTTGGCCAGCTCGTCAATTGTATGCTAATATTTTACGATAATAATAGAAATAAAAGCAAAATAAAACTGATAATAAATATATTATAATATTTAATAATAATATTTATTTCTGTAAATGTTATTAAATTTTGAAAAGTTGTACTCAAAATTATACTCTTGATGACTTTCACAAGTATTTCTTTCAAAATTGTATTGTAGTTACACGTTTTCGACACACAGTTTTCGACTTAATGAAATAAATTGCAACGTATATTTTGATAATGTTGATATTTTCAATAAATGCAAACATTAATTTATGACATGGTAGTAATCTGCAAACTACAATACAATACAATTTAAAATCTTGATAAAAATGTTATTATTACTGTTACTAAATTATATATTTCTGAAATACAAATTGTAAATTAGAAATTATATAAGTATAAAATAATTTCATTGTCTAGATAAGAACTCTGCTTCTTAGTACAAGCATGACAAATCGATTTGTTAAAGGGAATCACATAAAGAATTATTCGTTATTGTCTTTAAAAAACATATTAGTTACTGGTGCAATACTTACGCCAAAAATGCAACAAGATTTGAGAAATATGTTACCACATGTCGGAATATGTCAAGGTTACGGTAATAATACTATAAAACATAAACTATTAACATATATATTTGATGTATGTGTTTGTGATATAGATTTTCAGACTTACATATTATGTATTTAGGAATGACGGAAATTTGCTTTTTCGCAACGTTTCAATTGCCGAATCACAAAAATGGATCAAGTGGAACGGTAGTCGACAATATGCAAATGAAGATCGTGGATCCAGAAAGTGAGAAAGTACTTGGTCCAAATCAATCTGGAGAAATATGGTTAAAATCTCCGATCATGATGACTGGTTATTATAAAAATCCTGAGGCGACAAAAAGTACGATCGATAATGAAGGTATATAGAGATTATATCTAATAATTATCTGATTATCTAATAATAATATAGTCATGTTAAAGAAATTTAATTATAAGAATTAATTAATCCGTGTATTTCATTAAATCTAAAAAATATTTCTTACGTAATGTCATAAAATTCTTCTTGAGTTTATGAAAAAAACCTTGGAATTCTTTTAGGATGGTTGCACTCGGGTGATATTGGTTATATAGATGAAGATGGAGAATTATTCGTTACCGATAGAATAAAAGAGCTTATAAAATATAAAGGATATCAAGTCTCACCGACGGAAATCGAAAATGTTTTAATGTCGCATCCAGCAGTGTTAGAAGCTACAGTAATAGGAATCCCTCATGAGTTAGACAACGAACATCCTCTTGCTTTCATTATTAAGAAATCTGATGCCAGAAATCTGATGGTACTATTTTCTGTTTTTTTTTGTTAATATAATAAAGTCATAAAAATTTAATTTTTAAAATAATATCAATAATAATATTAATAGTAAATAATATTAATAGTAATAATATTAATAAACAATAGCAAATCTTTCATGTTTTTAAAAATTATAATTATAAAAATAAAGACATACCATAAAAATTAAGTTGTATCGTAAGATGCAATTAAAATTATTAAAAAATAAAATAATTTACACATGTGTCAATTAAGATCAAAATATGATACGTGAATTAGTTTAATAAAAAACAAATGAGTTTTTACACATAAAGATAAAGAAAAGAATTAAAGATTAAAGAAAAGAAAAATGGAAGTATATTTAGACATTGACGAACGCATTAGATTGTAACTCTATACAAAAAAACATTTTAATTTGTTATAAAATTGACATAGTAACAAAATTAAAAATTTTCTTATACAATTTTTCAAAAAAAAATTTTTATTAAGAATATATCATTGTCAAGTATTATTAATATTTTAAGTACAGAATCGAAATTTTTATTTTACTTTGTAGTTGTTAAATAAATTCAAATTAATATTAATTGCATATATTAACAGAGTATACATTAA
>NW_011933543.1:0-11750 GCF_000187915.1 Pogonomyrmex barbatus
ATATAATATATATATATATATATATATATATATAATATGTATACATATATACACACATGTATATGTTTTATGTTTATGCATTCAGTTTTGTTAACATAATTTATTTCTAGTTCTTCCTGTTCATTGCACTGATTTTTCTATGTTCTTCATATTCGCGTTCATTGCTTTGTTAATTTGTATACTGTAATTCTCACGCAAAGACAAGTCCGAGCCGAACATATACGGTTTGCATGTATCACTGGAACAATGATAGACTTTGATTGTTCATATTACAAAAACTACTTCTGCTGGGTTATGTCAATCCTTATTCATATACAAAAGAGATTAATTATACAATAGATAATCCTCAGTAATCGACAATAGACTGTACATCTTAGTAACACGGAGCGTGTCAATTCTCTCTATAATAACAAAAGAGATTATCACATTAGTATGAATCTCAGTAAGGAAGGTTAAATCAGAACCTTTATTGTTACTACAGCATCAACAGTGTTACGTCGTCATCTCCAGCGCTCGAAACTCTTATACATTCTGGCTCTCCCTTTTATGAAAGTATCAAAAATATCCTTTCTAACACTCATTCCCCAACAGACAACGGAAATTACGATATTATCTCAATATTAAAAATCAATAAAAATATAATTAACTTATCTAAGGTAGAGCTCACCTGCTCCTATGCAGGTCCCCTTGACTAAGATTCGTCCTATCCCCCTTTTCCAAAAAGAAAGAAAAAAGAATCATAAAAAGAATAAGAAAAGAAAAAATCATGATCAATAATAAAGAATGTCCTGCTTAAGCGCTAAATTGAGTTCAAGATGTAAAACTAAATAAAATTTATAAATATGGTACAATCGATATTAAGCGATAGAGCAATAATAGATTAATTATAGATACGTATAGGTAATAGCATTGTATCGTTGAATCCTATGGCGATTTTTGTTATTTAAGTCCTCTGCTTAACAATAGAATTGAGGATTGAATTAAACATTTGTGTGTTTCCGTGTGTTCGATTTGATGAGCGAGTCTCGTTCAGTCGAACAATTCACCGCACGCACCAATCACCATTGCGGACTAGCAGCCACCTTGACTAGCTTCTTGTTTTAAATTCCTGCCATTCTCTGCTACCACAATCCCATTGACGTAAATGTCCATTTGGGCTAGCAACTTGTTCCACTATACTCCACCAAATTCAGCAGGTACAAATCAATCTCCAGGATGTTCAGGGCAGCTACGATTTACTTGAAACCACTTATCAATACAGCTAGAAGAAACATCAAAATTTTTATTAATTCTATATAAGTATATTCGTATAAGTATATTCTATATTCGTATAAGTATATAAATAATTGAGGGAAATATATCTTTTTAATTCTACAATTAACAACTAACAATTAAAGATTGCTTAACAATTTATTGATTATATTTTTTGGGATTAAAAAAATTTCAATATTAAAATATATTAAATATTCAATATTTCTGATATAGCAATATGTGTAACATTCTATTCAATTAGTTGAAACCATCAAATCTTTATCTTTTTTAATGCTTTTAATTCTTTTTTTGCCAGTAAAAAATGAAAATTAATAATATATAAATTATATCATTGTACATACTTTTTATGATATATACAGAGACAGGGCAAGCGGGCTATAAGATCTCCAGATTGTAACTCTTCCAAGCAAATAACACATTCACCTTTTCCATCTGTTAGTACATCCTCTGTCACGCAAATAAGCAAAGATATATTTATTAATTATCATTGCTAACAATTACCACCTGTGATTAAATCAGACAAAATCTGTTTTCAGAGAGTAATGAAAACAGTATCTGTCAAATGGACAAAGAAACCTGTTACTTCTTTCATCACTTACCATTGTAACTGAGCCGTGGCTTGGTCAGGCACATGACCAGGTGACACTCGATATCATCCGGTAGAATAAACTTGGAGCACACGGGACATTTTAGACCTTGAAATAAATGAAGAATCTCAAAAAAAAATTTGGCGAGAAAGTTAGAGAAAGAAAGAGGAAGAGGGAAAAGAAGAGTGTGGAAAAGGAGAAAAGTAAACAAAAGGATATATAAGTAGGAAAGATATAATACCATAAAAGACTCTTCTCACTCGATCCACCGGGACCACAGCCTCGGCTTCGTGCTCGTTCAGGCACGAGCTCACTATAATTCCCATAATAGACCCGACATAACCTCAGCCATGCCCCGCACTCCCGCGCGGCGATTCTCTCCCGAGCCTCATGTTCTGTTTTTTCTCTCCCTTTTTCTTTCCCTTCGCGTGAATTATTCTCGCGACACGCCCTTTCCCTTTTTTTCTCCCGATCGTTTTCGCCCGGGTATCTCTCGCCGTTTCGAAATTTTATCCAGGCCCGCTTGGTGTCCTCGAGCTAGTCATCGATTGTGATACGCGGTTACCGGGCCAACCACCCCGGCAACACGCGTCAAAACAAACGCCCCCTGTCCCACCCGCGAATCATCGGCGCGCACCAACTCCGGTCCGCGGAGCTTCGCGGTTGCGCGACCTAACCTCGCTTTTTTGCGGCATTGCCCGTGCGCAATTAGGTTAGAGACCGCGTCCGATTAATGCCCCCCGCGTCGGGATCGAAACTCTACGGAACGTGTCGCACGACGGCTCGCTCGAGAGAGGAAGGTCCCGTCGCACGAACAGACACGAATAACTGGTGATTGATCGCTAGCGAGCGATCCGACGATTCCGTCTCAACCGATATCGTTTGCGCAACGCTCTCCCTTTAGAAGCAAAATACTAGAGAATTTTTTTTCCATGATGCACACGATGACGATACAATGATGAATCGCGCGTTAATTTTTAGCGCCGCGATTAAACGGATTTGCAATGATGCAAATTCATGATGCACTACGTAACGCGCATTATAATTCACTACGAGGACAGTCGCGACCTGAAGGCGAGTAATTCTTTCGGGATTCCCAACAAGCTCCGTAAATAATCATAAACATAATGTAAACACGTGTATAATAAGACTCGGGACTTACCGTTGAGGGACCAAATGTGCGAAGGCAGGCTGTGAGCGGCGTAAACGCGACCGCTCTCCTCGTCGGTGTCGTCGGAGTCCAGCTGCGGCAGGCCGAGGGCCTGGTCGACACCTACCCCGACCGAGGTAGAGAGGCCAGCCTGCTCGGCGGACGAGAGGTCCGGCACGGAACTCAGTGAACGTGCACGCTGTCTACTGTCCCCGGACATACGCGAGTTCTGCGACTGATTGGCCTGCTGGTGCTGGTGCTGCAGCATACCCACGCCGCCGGGCAGGGAGCGCAGCATGGAGAAACCCTGCATCGCAGTCTCATTGGCCCCAGTGGAGGATTGACCGTTGCCACCAGCGGATTGTGCTACAGTGCTTGCCTTGGCTCCCATCCCAGTTGTGATAATGTGAAAAAAAGAACCAAGTCACCACGTGTTCGCGCCCGCGATATTCGTCCCTATATCTATATCTATCCGCCCCCTTGGCGATTAAATTTGACTTGTTATTCCCGCTCGCACGGTCGGCGAGGAAGGAAAAAAAAGGAAACAGAGGAACACGATTCCACGGTCCCGGGTACCTCAGGTCCTGGCAGTGGTACGCGCGCACACACACATACACTGGCACAGTCCTCGCACCTTCGTCTCGCCCTCGCTCTTCCTCGTTCTCTCACCCCGCTCACGGCGTCGGCGTCGGCGACGACAGACGGCTGGACGACGTAGCTCGGCCCGACCAGAGCGGCGCGACGCTCTTACAACACTTTGGGATTTAACTTAGGCCGGAATTTAGCAGACGTGCGCCACAACAAGCAAGTCATTTCGTCCGCGAACATACCAGCGGCTCGTCGCACAAAACATTCCCCGACATCTTAAACTTCCTAGATGTCAACACAGTCGGCTCGCGCAGACATTCCACTCCGCGGACTTCGTGTGTCCGCGCCGCGGATTACGAGCGATTCCAAGGGTCGTGCACGCGTAAAACTTTAGCCTTGATTATCAAGAAGGAGAGTGAACGAAATGATACACTCGATTGATTACATGTTATTGACATGATTTCGATATCAAGGATGCTTTCCATTTAGTGACACAAGCATCGTTCTATCTTTCTTGGCATTCAATGAGTAACAAGGATAAAACGATTTTATGTTGACTTCTATTACTAAATGGAAAGCACTCTGAAGCTGTCCAAGAGCAAAAATTCCTTGATCCTGATTGGTCAATCAAATGCTACTCTACTCGATTTCGGACGTAACCTGGCAAGACACGATTAATATTTGATTATTTAAAATATATCGTTCTTTTTTTAAGCTTAATAGTGAGTGAAATCGGAAGTTGACAATTTAAAATGAAGTGAGATGGAATAAAATAAAAAAGCAAGACTGGGTTTAGAAACATCGGATGTATCATTTTATCCTTGTTTGTTCATCGAATTTAAATAAAAATAAAATGATATGTCTGGACATTCGATTATTTCTGGACGCACCTCAACTGAAACAAATCAGCTATCTCATTCTGTATTAAACTATTAATCTCCGGCTTCAATTTATAGATAATGTTTGATCTATGTAAATATGTGTAAATATAACTTCTATTACCAAACATGAAAAATTATATATGTTGAAAAATTTAACATAAAATATTAAATATAAAAAAATATTAAACATAAAAAATAAAATATCCTTTTTTTATCAATCATAATTATTCTTTTTTTTAAATTAAAAATATTCAATCTGTATAACTGTATATAATCTACTATTATTAGCATTATTAAGGAAAAAAGCATTCCAAATGTTCTTTAAAATACTCGTTTTCTTTTCCTTCTTAAGAGATAAAATGACACTCTTATTAATATAATTCATTAATCTTTAATGTGAAAATATTCGACAGAAATATTAATCACAACATATACCAAAAATTTATGTATACATATATTTTATATATACCCTTTTCTTATAAATATGAAGTATATATATATATGTACAGTTTAATCAATATAAAAATATCTAAAGATGTCTCGTAATCTTTATACACGTACAATAGGTTTCAAAACGGCGAAAATGGCACGTAGTTGGTAAAATAATTAATCAGTAGTTTTGACATAGGTTACGAGTATCAGCCTTTGAATCGGGGCTCAAAGAGCTCCAATAGGTGTCGAGACACTTTTGTAGCTTCGATTCGGACCGAATTTCATCATCAGCCTCGCATATCTCATCGATCTCATAATGCTCGTATACTAATCTATCCAGCCAATCTTCAAAATCCTCATCATTCCTGTTGTGACTATGCATGATCTGCTCATTTGCTATCGCAGACTTCACTAGCTTTGACCAACTTTTATTCATCTCTTCGGTTATATGATAAACGGTATTTGGACCATTTATTATTTCCTTTGCCTTATCCAAGTCTATCTTTTTGGTCTTCCAATATGATAATGGAATTACCAGAAATTTTAATTTTGCTATCAGTTGCGTGTCGACAACTAACAACAATCGCCAAGTACCAACAGCTAATTGCTCGTTTAACTGCGGCTTAACATGTCCAACCTATAAAAAGGCACGAAGTTAAAATGTATTAAAAATCAATGAGGAAAACATTGAAAGATTTAAATTTAAGAAAAAAGCTTCATGCTACGATATAATAATTACCAAGGTCATCTCTTCAAGCAACATGTGATTTACATCAGCAAGACGACCATGTGGATCAATCCATAGGATCGATATATTTTGTGGTATTGTAACACCCGCGTCAAACTCGTAAGCCAAGACTGGAGTTGAATATGGCCCTATACTGCCCATCAAATTTCTAAACGTTTGCTCTTTCTGATCATAGTCCGTATTAACGGAAAGACTTCTTATTTTTCCCATCCATGGTCTACTAGCAGAGAAGTTGTGTCGCGTGGAAATCAAAACTTCCATTCGTCTTGTACGATCCTCAGGCAGTGTAAATACATCGGCGGTTTCGACCTTGTTTTCCATAAAAATCAGTATGCCAGCAAAACGATTCTCGCGAAAATACGCAGTGCTTTCCAACAAGCGGACAGTTTTGTAATCCATATGCAGTTTGCGATAAACTAATCTCGCTAAGGAGTACGAGAGTGTTAGCAACGCATCATCTGGTAGTGGACTTAGATCCGCGTGATGATACAAACTTTGCCAATACATGTCGTAGCCTCTCGCTTTGATTGTTTTATTTACTCGATCAGGATATAGCCATTCTTCTATGCGATTTATGATTCGATAATCGATGACAGGTTCGAATTTACGGGCAAAAAATATATTGCGATCCACTGTGTTTCGTAGTCGATTAAAATCCTCGAGCTTAAAATCATTCGGACTACATCCACACCAATCCACTACAGCTTTATATTGGCATTTGCAACCTAATTTTCTTTTCCAATTAGTCATATGCAAATTATTGTCTATGTAGGTATTGCAGAATCGCGAGTTTCTCAAGACTGTATGAAAGAATGATTCGGCAGGTAGCAAAGTATATTTGAACAATTTTGACAAATTGACTACAAGCTGATCAGGATTTGGATCGGCGACATACTCGACGAAGTCTCGGCTTAGAGCAAACCAATCACTACCACCATCGATTTGAATACCTGTAAAAATAATGAAATTATGTATATTTCACAAACGATTTATATACATTGATAGTGTTTAAAAAATTTTCAATTGCTTAAAACGAATAAATAAATATTTAAATAAAATAAAAATATACATAAAAATACTAAAAAAAAATCTGTGTGTCTACATAAAATAAGAAAATACATATATAAAATTTCAACATACCATCTGGTAATTTTCGATCTCCAACTCGCCACATGCGCGCTTCACATTCGACAAAAGTCTTGTCCAAACCCTGCTTAGCTATGAAGCGCTGAACTTCTCTTCCATGCGACTTTGCGAAGTTCATACCTTTATTCCAACTGAGGAACTCAGTCAGCTGAATATTGCTTTTTAAAGGAAAATCTGATTCCGATAAATTTACGAGAAAATCCCAGTGCTGATGATACGCAAGCATTTGTTGTGCGGACTTCAGAAATGTCGTCAAGAGACTCGCGCCACCCCAAATGCTCGCGTGTCGTAGACCCTCTCCTCTTGCCACTTTAATATTGTTTAGTTTACACAATTTCTCCAATTCTAACATTTCGCGGTACAAATAATCCTGTCTCTGAAAATATATAATTTGGCTGAAATAATATTTATTTATCAATCTTATTACTAATACATATAATGATAACAAGTTTGAAAATTATTAAAGATCTAAATGAAATCGAATGTTTAAATAGAAATATCTAAATTGTAATTAATAAATTTCTTTGTTTTAATATATTTTAATCAATTTTGTGGAATTTGTTGCACAACTTACTGCATCAACGTGAATATAAAACAAGTGCGAAGGATGATATAAAATACTAATAAGTCGTTTCACTTGCCGACTTGCCCTGCCATTCACTGTCAACAGATAAGCTATTCGAATAGGTTGCTCGATTTCATTTTTTAAACTTGAGTTTCTCGCCTCTTGAGATTTAAATTCTGTCAAGATAAAAAGAAAATTTTAATACTCTTATAGATGTTTATGTATAGTTACTGGAGCTCACATACTTTGAATTCCAGTCCAATATATATTAATACTTAAATAACCACCACACGTCTGTTTTGGATTGCCAGAACATTTCATATTGCAGCTAGAATCTGGTAGTCGTTTCGTCTGCAGTGGTTCTTCCATTCCACAAAAACATTCCACTCTAAAATCATGTATATTGATATATTTCAAAGAAAGCAGCATATTTATATGTTATATGTCAAGTAAGACACTAACGAGTACTCTGTACCAGCGTATGGAAATCCTGATTGAAGACACATATAAGCACAACGCTCAGGCGTATTGTTCCCTTTGAAGATGTGATAATAACCGGAAAGCACTCTCAACGTTTTGTCATCTTTGAAGCAGCCCAAGTTGATCGGCATGCCTGTGAAACCTGGAGAATGGGGACACAAAGATTGTACTCTTTCTGGGTACAACAAACCCTGCTGGCTAAGGCACGTCACATTGACAATGCGTTGTTTGCATGCTTGGCTTTGAGCACGTGTTATGGCGCTCACGGCTTCTCTGACCGTAATCTCGCATGCAGGTGTGAAATTCAACAATTTGCGATCCAACTTGATCCTAGTGGTGCGATTTCTTAGTTGAGATTGCAGCTGATTTTGCTTGTTTGAGCTTGCCTGCTTATCAGGTGGAAGTTTCAATTGACGTAAGCCCTTGGGCAGACCTTCATCCTCCTCGGGTTGGGATGAACCTCCCTGTCCGATTTAACAATTCACATCAGATAATAAAATATTTCTATTGTTACTCGCTTCTAAGAGATGAGGTTAGAAATAGGTAATTTACCTCTCCAGACGACAACCGGCTGGATTTGCCCTTGTCATTGTCCAAGGCAAAAAATGTGTGCAGGTAGACCTGGACGCATAACACGGTGATGCCGAAGGCGAAGAGCAGTCGGTACTTGCGCAAGCAGCTCGACGATCGGCCACCCGGGTGGTTCTTCGTAATCGCCATATTCTTCGGCGGTCTTGATTACCGTCGACTGCGGTACGTACTCGAGGAAGCCGGGTCCATCAGGCCTCAAATGATAAGATTCTCGTCACGATGGCGAAAGTCGTCCGCGTTTCCGTCCTTCCTTTCAACGAAAAATTAAATGCACATTTCCACTCATGCGTTTCACGTCGCACCCCATCGTATACACCCTGCGAGAATACACCGAGCACTGTGACGCGACGGCATTTCTCTTAAATAATTAACGTGGAGGTTAGGTCGCTTGAGTTGGGGTTAGGTCGCTTGTCACAGCGCGCGTGCCCTGAACTGCGTCGATCCAATAATGGACCGCATAGGTTATGGTCGCGCCTCAATAATGCAGTAAACAACTTTAGTCACATTCTTTTATCGTCTATGCAGTCAGCCACGAGAAACGCATGGAAGACGAACGCTGTGAGAAAAGCACGCATCTATCCGAAGTCGACCTGGTGAACGAGGTAATATAGACGAACGCTCTCGACGAGGAACACGCTTCTCAGGATCGGATGCGACGTCAGAAAATGGCAAATACAGTGCTCACGCACAAGCCCAAGGAGGAGGACAGTCTCGAATGCTTTCTCTATCCCAAGTTCTGCTACGCGTCTGACCCGGACGCGGTGACGGAAGCGAGACTGAGCGAAGAAATCGCCAAGTACAATGAAGAGATTACTTCGTTCGTCGTCGACTACATCTGGCATTGTGACAGTTTAAATTTCCGTCCTAGGACCAAACAAGCAATGCTGCTGAACCGAATTCTCGAAGGATCAGCAGTAGAAGAAGGTGAATATCTCATCTTTGTGTTGCCTTTCATGTGATGATTCATTCTAATCAATAAGAATAATCACTTTTTTCTTTCACTAGATTACCATACCCTGCCTCACATCTATGCAAGTTTACGTTTTGATGAGGATATAGGAGATGAGTGGCTGACAGTGTTTCTGATATTTAGACTCACTAAAGTTTTTGATGGGTTAATTGCCAGAGTGGTGGATACAGATGGAGAATTTCTTCTGATAGAAACTGCTAATGTCCTACCACTCTGGGCTGATCCCAACACATGCCAGGATCGAGTGTTTATTCATAACGGTGATATTCATGTTATTAGAGAAAGAGGAACGTCGTTTCTCAATTTGTTAAATACTATAAATGGCAAGCCACATATCTCTAAGATGTCTGAGAAAGTACAGCTTGTATTACAAAAGCGAATTGGGATTTATCCTGATGAAATTCAGAAGAGGAAGCACAAGGCCAGAGCATTCCTCCCAGAGAAAGCAGCCTCTATACTTCGTGTAGAACCAAGACTCATAGCTCCAGTGATTAGAACAATCTTTCATTCAGATCCACTTGAACGCAAAGTACGATAGAATTTAATTTATTTTTATATACACTCAATTTTAGACATCATATTATTATTATCGTACATTGTAGGTCTGTCGCGCTATGAGATATTTCCCTCCTGAACAACGAACAATGGTTAATGTTAAGATGACCAAGTGTTTGTACGCGATGGCAACGCACTGTCGTTATACCGGCGATCCAAGAACAGGTTGGAATATACCACCTGCAACTTGCTCAAAATACAATGCTCATGTTCTCGGAGTTAAAATAGCATGCGGTTTAGAGATGCTAGTAGCTCGGGCCAATGAGGAACGTAGAAAACGTATCAGAGAACGATCGGATGTTCCCGATGACGCTGAAAAATTAAAGCTGAACGAACCAGCTTTCAACGCTTATTTAGCTCGTTTAGAAGCAAACGGTTACTTTAGAGATCTGTTGGAAGGTAGTCAAGAACGTGATAAGTTGCTGTCTACAGCGAGAGAGTATTTCTTGAAGCATGCAACTTTGTTTGATAATGTAACGAATTTGTACGAAAGCGATGCTCAAAAAGTTTTAGAAGCATGGGAGAATATACAGACAAATGACATTGAAATGCATGGTAATTTGTTACTTACATATTTAAAGAATTATTTAATTTAAAGTATTTAAAGTATTTAATTATTTCAATTAGTAGTGTAAAAAAAACGTTTCTACATTAACCTTACATAGTTGTAATTAAATATTTTTTCTATGCAGCTCAAGATGAGACTATGTTAAGTCCGGCCGATAGCGATAGCTGGTTAAATGTGGACCCAGAACAGTTGGATACATATTTAAATCAACAATGGGGCAACGTCAAGGATAAAAAGTTAGATCAAGAATCTATGAATCTCCGAGAAAAAGTGCAATCGTTTCTCAATCAAACTAGCGACGTTGATGGCGTTCATTTTTTAGGGTATGATTTTTATTTATCAGAGAAGTAGACAATTTTAAAGGATATACTAATGTCCTTAATAATTTGATATATGATAATTTGATTATAATTCACTATCATAAAATAAATAATTATTTCACTTGTAGGGAACAATCAATAGATAATGACATGCAAGATGCAGAGGATGGTGCACGAATAGATTTTGACGCAGACGTGTTCGATAATACATTGAGAGGCATTCTCGATCTAGTCGTTCCGGGAGGAGAAGGCGAGTTTGAGGGTAGCTCAGAAGGATCGCTGGGTGGCGATGACGAGGATAAAGGTGGCGA
This sequence comes from Pogonomyrmex barbatus, assembly GCF_000187915.1. Next base: position 11,165 of record NW_011933543.1, read on the forward strand.
TATGGACAAATATATGCGACTGTTAGATTCACAACTGCAATCGCAAATGATACAAGATGAGAATTCTGTTGATAATAATAGTATAGATCCCATAGAGACAAATTTGCGAGAAAGTATCGAAGCCGAGGCCGGCGGCTCCGGCCCGACTGGCAACATAATCGGCGGTCCTGTTCGGAGGCTCATGCACTTGCAGTTGCAATCACCTACGACGGTACCGCCTGATTTACAAAGTTAATGGCACTTCGTATATTAGACAATTAACATAGATTCACATGTTACACTATTTGTAAACATTATTACAATCTTCGCTTCATTCTGCAAAATACATAAGCATTTGTCATTTCAAAGAAAAAACAATGGGCTAAAAAATCTCGTTACTATCCAAATTATTACATTTATTACTTAAAATATATACTTAACGTTATCGATAAAAGCACCTTTATCACGCAGTTAGTATCATCGATACATATTTCACGATTGTACTTTTCATCCCTCGACTATATATCACTGTTTTTCATCAAATTATGTGTGTGTGTGTGTGTGTGTGTACACACACACACACACACACACACAGAGATATAATATA
>NW_011933543.1:20909-56691 GCF_000187915.1 Pogonomyrmex barbatus
AGTATATATATATATATATATATATATATATATATATATATATATATATATATGTGTATGTGTAATTATGTATAATTATTTTAACAATTATGCTAATGGTTCTTTATATCACCCATGAGATATTATTAAATGCGTTTTTTTTAAAGTGGTTTTCTCTAATAGATCTTTTTCATTGCAGTTTAAGAATATAATGAAAAGAATAAAGTATAAGAAACATATGGAATTACAAATAAAAAAATTAAATTTCGACATATAGAAAACTATGGTTTAATCTGTGATAAAATAATTTATGGTAGACTGAAGCATATGGTTTTCTATATCTCAAAATTTATTCATATTTTTATGTCAGTATGTACAGTATATATATTAAGTATTTATATATTTAATATACAAAGATTATGTACATTTTATATATATATATATTACAAACTATAGCAAAAATGATATACATAAAATAAAATTCTAGTAGTACAGTCTTTTAAATAATTTTTATTTAATCTTAATTTGCTATTCTATAGAATTTGAAATTAAATTATAGAGATTTAAATACATATTTAGAAACTAAATAAAAATAAAATTATCAGCAATATTAGCAAAATTCGTAAATATATTCTATAATATTAGGAATTTTGAAAATAAATGGCATAAAGATTTGAAACATATTTAGGAACTAAATAAAAATTATAGTCATATCAGCAAAAGAATTCATGAATATTAATACTCTATTTTTCTATTTTAAATAAAATATATCCTCAATACAAATTATATACATATATACATATGTAAATTGCAATATATACAGTGACTATGAAGTAATTTTCCACGGAGCTAACATTTGAACGAAATTTGCCATATTTAATGTACCTTGTGTATCCTGAGGCCAATTCCAAACAACTCGTTCTTCAAACGCTTTAACGAAATTAGCCTCGGCTTCATGCGGTCTATTGGGCATTCCATCTCGAATTTCATATTCTGACTTACCAGTAACTCTGTTATAAACATAATATTCATGACTCTTTTTGCTGATATGACGTGCCCATGGCTGTGCGATACTTCGTATAAAAAGAACGCTATTAAATGCTGAATACACGTATGCTGTATCGTTCTCTCCGTCAAATTCTAATGGGTTTTTCGCAAATTCAAATGCGCTAGGCAATTTGACGCGGTGTGGTGTAACGCGCAACTTTTTCTCTATATCTGGTGTTAGCAGAAACCGCTCCTTGGCTCGAATGCAAATATAATCGTTAGGACTAGGCTTCCATAGCGCGTCACAAAACATTTTGGTGAGTTTATATCTAAAACATATATCAAACATTAAAATAGTTACATGTAATATAATTAATTCATAATAATTATTCATAATCAATATTTTGTTAAGAATTATATATTTAAGTTAAATTAATTTACACGAAAATATATATTTATATCTTTAAATAAACACTCATATTTGCTATAATTTAATTTAGAGCAAGATCAATACAGACTTTGCAATATTATATGTATACTTTACACACACATGTTTTATAATACACACACGTTTTATAACGCGCGCGCGCGTGTGTGTATATGTATACATGTATACAATTATAAAACTATATTTGTTTTAATTTGATCTAGGTTCAATTAAATTACTTATTTCTAAACAATAGAAATATATGAATAAATAATATATTAACAATTTAGAGTATACATAACATTAATATACATGGTATAGAGTATACATGATATTTTAAAATATATTACTTGACAACACAAAAGAAAAGCTTACCTTGTAGACAAATAATATTTGCTTACATCTTCTCCACCAAGCATATAAGCGTCTAAAATGTGTAATGCTCGAGTTTTTGAAAAATATTTTCCAGTCCATTTGGTTTCATATACTAATTCGGCATATACTAATGTATTGGCTGGTAATTCTATTTTAATGTCTCCAACAGATTCCCATTTATTTCTGGAAAATCTGTATACTTTTCTGCGTCCCAAACCTAAATAAAATGTTGCTATCTTTTCTTCTTCTATACATGCTCCAGAACCACAGGGCATGCAATACCAATCATATGGTTGATTGAGTACTGTATTTCGTGCATTATCGCTCTTTAATTTGGTTGCCTCGCTTCTTAAAATTGATACAGAATCACGCAATATCTCGCGTACTTTGTCTTGTGGCTTCGGTATTTGTGGTCTTATCCTACTTTTGTCTTGTAAATTCCAATATTTTAGGCATTCCTTACGCATATCTGCTTGTTTTGATTCTGTTAAAGTAGGGTCTTCACAAAATGCAGCAATTTTTAAGAGATTCGTTATCTGCTTCTTCCCGAGATTATCATTGGAAGTTTTCAAATATTTTATAAATTCTACATCGGCTTCTAATATTGAAAGCGGTACCAATTCAAGTACATCATTGGTATCAATTCTCAGTGAAAGTAAATAATTAATATGAGAAAGATAATCTGCAATATTCTGAGTATCGGCTTTTTTCTTTTTACATATCAAATAACGTTCTGAATTGGCCGGTCTCGAAGTGTTGGGTTTAAAAATAGAAATTGTATCAAAACATTTACGCATTAAGTAAATTAGACCAGCACTAAATGGTGTAAACAAATCAAATAATTTTGTTACAAAATGACCTCCTGGTCTTACTATCATCAAGGCCACCAAACACTGACATAAATATAATTGTTTAGATAAAATTTCTTGGATGTTTTCCTGGCCTTCTACTGAAAAGCCTCCATCCGACATCATAAAATGTACGCCTTTACCATTAGTATGCTTCATTATTAATGATTTAAATTCCTCTTGATTTTGTGCATCAAATACATCTCCATTGCCTTTAGAACCATAAAACGGGTGAAAAGTTTCACATGGACCGGCGAAAAATTCATCTAATGTAAAATCATTCTCATTTTTCAATGTAAATCCAAATCCTTTAGCACGCCATCCTTTTCTAGACAGGACATATTCGCTGAAACCACCTGGTCCAGCACATACGTCAGCAAAGTATAACAATTCATTGGAATTTAAATTCTTCGGATCAGTAAACATAAAATTGCAAGCTCTGTCTATATTCGCCATCTTGACAGCAGCACGGTTCAAAAAGTTAACAGTACGAATTGTTTCATAAGGATTAGATCGAGTTCTTGCTTTCCGCATTTCTACCTTGTCTAATTTGTCAAATACAGTTTTTGATCTAATAATCTGCTTTAAAATCTCTGGATTGCAGAAATTGTCCTCATCATCTATGGTGTGTTTTCTTGGTCCCAATTTGATCCAATCTGACATCTCCATGACCTGTGGTGTCTCAGAATGCATATTTGGTAGCCATTCAATATCTTCTATAGCCTTTATCTCTTCCTCTTTGGGATTCCACTTAAGACTAGCTTCCTTAAGACCTGGTACATAATGTCCAAAACCTCTTCGCCCATGTTGTATAACCGCTTCTATCGGTTCTACACGTCCTTGATCATCCTTACCAAGACCTTTACCTGTCTTGTATCCCATATTCTTCATAATACGCTGAATTTTATTGGATATATTACTTGTGTCATTCACATTATCATTATCTACTGTCTTGACTTGATCAACATATTTCTTTTCTTCTGATACATTAAGAATTTCTCCATTATTCATCTTTCTCCTCTTACTTTGGTGCTCGTAAACATCGGCAACATAATCAGTATCCAAGTCACATCTATACTCATGCAAGTCATTATACTTATTAGGATGTTCAATAAGCTCGCTATCTTCTTCAGATACATATTCTTCATATGTATCATTTAATGTTGATTGGGATTTTATAAAAGGCAGAAAATCTGTCTCTCCAGAATGATAATCTGTATCATCCCCTGTATCATGTTGAGAATAATCGTTGAAAGGCTCTGCCTTCAAATTAATATTTTCAGTATTCATAGTATTATCCTCAATACCTAATAAAATTTCACAAGTAAATTATTGAATTTGTTTTCATAATTAAATATATAAAAAAGAGAAAAATGCGAAAAATACGCACCACTATCCATGATTTCTGCTTCTTTTATCAATCCTTCAATTTCAATCGCTTTGAATACAGTTTTCTCAAACTCTGTAAGGTTAACAACATTTGTTATTAGTCCGAAAATGAATATCAAGGGAAAATATTGAGAAATATGAAAGAATTCTTTGCAATTTTACATTTTAGTCATTTACAAAGCAAAAGAAACATTCTCCTCAATAGATGAACACTAATAAGAACAAATGTTGTACGCTTTAACTACATAGATATGAACCATCAGTTACTATATCCACTCTTGTTATTGAAATAGTGGCGACATCACTAACCAATAACTAAAAATTAGGAATAGTCCATAATAGTGCATACATGGCACTTCTGCTTCTCTTTATTGCAGGATTCATACTGCGCCCGACATCCGACATATGATGATCCAATATCCAATAGCAGATTTCAATTTTTAAGGTTTCTAGACAGAATATTTTTGTTTCTAGAAAACGTATTCTTTTATTGGATGTCGAATGCCAGATGCAATATGAATCCTGCATTATGGTTATAAAAATAACTATTAAAATAATCGAGTTAATATCTTTAATATATTTTTGCATGATATAAAATTATTTAAATTTGTATTAAATTATGTTATTAAATAAAAAATCTAAAAATTATCAACTTTATTTTGAACTAATTAACTGTAAATGTAAATCAAGAAAATAATAGAAATAAAATAATTTATGAATATATGAAAATGTATATGTATAAAATACATAAATATTATTTCTGTAATAAAAAAACATTAATTGTGACACAGTGTTATTTTGTACACGCTTATCAACAAGTAATGACAAGAATGATCAAGGAAGAAAGCACAGCTCTCAATGGCTGTCATTAATTAACGACACTGACAGTTGTTGATAAGTGTGTACAGAATTAACTAACTAAATATTTATGACATATAAGATGCTTTTCATTTAGAAAGTCAATATAAATATTCTATCTTTCTTGACATTTAGTGTCTAACAAGGATGAAATGATACTTGTATCATTAATGTCCGATTCCACCAAACGTAGATTAAGAATACATTGGAAAACACCATCCGAGTGACTCCATGTAGCGTCTTATCCTTGTTTAACATTCGATTAACCAACATTCGAGACACCACAGGTCATGGAGATGTCAGAAAACGATACACGAAGTCACTCGAGTGGTGTTTTCGAACGTACCCTAACTTTAACTCTCTGTTTAACTTACTCTTCATCTTTTTCTAATTATGAATCGAATCCGTAAAAATAATAGGTAAAGACTTATGTCCATTCGTGTTTATTACTGAAAAATGTCTTAATGGTTCACTACTTCAATACTTTTCAATTGTGATTGGCCTAAGTGTCGGTCCACAATAGGTGATTTAAACTTTAAGAAGTAAGAAATTGACCCATCATAATCGAATAGAGAAAAATAATGAGAAAAATAATCGACTATGATTGATCAATTTCTTATGGCTTAAAGATTAAATATCTATTGTGGACCGAGACTAAGTGTCGGTCCACAATAAGTATTTAATCTTTAAGCCGTAAGAAATTGACTAATCATAGTCGAGTATTCTTTTCATATTCGATTATAGTTGGTCAATTTCTTACTTTTTAAAGCTTAAATCATCTATTGTGGACCGACACTAAGGTAGCACATAAAGAAAACATGAATAGTAAGATTGAGACCAGTATATATTATTGAGTTAACCTTTATATTTATTATTATCTTAAGGGCAGCCTTAAGATGTCATAAACCAATCATGGGCCGGTATTTATAATTAAAATCTTATATTTAAGATTATTTTAAGTATTGTCTTAAAAGATTATCAATTAATTATAGACCTGTATTAACCTGTATTAACGTTACTGTCTTAAGATATTATTTAAAAGTAGTAGTCTTAAAATGAGACTAGACTATAAATACTGGCCATAAAGCTATATTAATATCTTAAAATACTTGAAACGATTTTGAAATACAAACGTGAATATTGATCTAAATTTTACTATTTATTATATTTTATGCCTTCCTAGATTATTCCAGACAACGAATGGTTTAAGCAGACTTCTATATAAGATATTTTTCAGTAACAAATACAAGTTTCGTTATATCATTTGTTGCTTTTATTTTTTAAAGATATTCAGTAAGTATTTATTTAGTATAAATAAATGGCTTTAATATAAAGATCGTTATTAGCAGATTATCATAATAGATTTTTTTCCTATAATTTTATTGAGTACATATATTAATGAATGAAATGTATAGAATAATTGAATAGAAGGGAGAATGTGCGTCACAGCGAGATCCACGAGACTACGAATCGGTTGTGAAAATTTGTAATTATTTTTGCGAAAAAATATTATCTCAGTCAGGAATCAAACCTGGATAAATGATGACAAAGTATCTTAGAATTTTGTTGTATAATGATTCAATAAACATAAAATGTTTAAAAAAAGAGCTAAAGATCAAACAAGATTTTAATTGATCACATTTTTCATTGAGATTTTTCAGTAAATCACATGTTGCAATAGATAATTGAGTTTTTTTCAGACAACATAAGTCAGAGCATACGATGTGTTAAAAATATATTTTTTATGAAAGATGTTCAAAAGAAATTTATACGATATTTTAAAGATCTCTTATATGCTGGATTTTATATCTATACATATCTTACTTTTGGATTTTTGTATTCAAAATTTTAAAAGTAAAAAAAAAATAGATAGGTGAGAATAAAACTTCAATCTAAATAAAATAAAAAGTTAATAAGAAAAACAATAATAAATCGACTATATATTTTTACATTAAAATGTATATACTTCTTAGTAACATAAAAAGATATAAAGTAAACTTCACATCTTTTTATGTTTATTAATTTAATTGTATAGAGCACTTCCCATTAGTAATATAATCATTCTGATGACTGTAAATAAAATGTATATTACAATTAGTTAAAGATTACACGAGTTTATCTATAATTAAAGTCTACTTAAGTTTTATTATATTAAGTATAAAGTGAATAAATTTTATTTCGATAGACTAACTTAGAGTCATAGATTATAAAGAACATATAATACATATGTTAACATGTTTCATATATCATATGTACATATATATTACAATACATTATAAAGTATCAATTTAATCTAAACTTAGTTTAACTTTTCATTATTTTAGATTATATTATAATGTATTAGATACTATAAAGTCTTAATCTATTCTAACCTTAATTTATTTAGTACTTAGTTTATTTTAATTTTCAATTTCTAATTTTTATTTATATTGAAATATATTCTCTCACCTATATATTTTCTTAGCGTTTTTTCATACATAGCGAAACCCGTATGGAAAGAAACTATTGAGAACTATTCAGATTTATATAGTTACTATTCAATTTCTGTAGTAACTTGAGTAGTAACTATTAGCGATTACATGCATGAATAGCTATTCAATTACTATTATATATATGGATTCCTTTCCATACGGGTTTCGCTGTAATCTTCATTATCATCTTTTGCCATAATAAAGATGTTTTCGTCAAAATGTTATAACGTCTATAATATCGCATTTTTGTTACGGTATCTATGCTATAGATTGCGTTCAACCAACAGTTGGAAGGCTTACTAGGTCCATGGCATAAAATCAGTAAGCAATTTTCTGAATGGTTTCTTATATATAAATATTTATGTGCATACACAAAAACATAACTTTTATTTAGAAATCATATATCATCTAATCGGACATACCGTTTATGTATCATTTACGAAAATGGAAATTGTTTCACGGTTTTCTTAATATTTACATCAACAATGGCCAACAATTTTATATTTTTGGTTTTCAGAAAGGTTTTGGTTTTTGGTGTACAGAAATGCTATAGTTCCGCCAAATTTGCAATTGTTTGTAAAACGATGTGTTCACCGAGTACGAAAATAACTATGTTTAAGCCGACAAAGCAGGCTGGTTGTCGTTCGACTTGAACACGGACAATCATTCACAAAAATGTCCGCTCGCTGAAAATGCTTACTGATCATGGACGTTCAAAGAATATTTGATCAACAATGTGCATAACCTGGGTCAAGAGACAGTCAGAAGATCAGATCCACTCAATGGCCCGAGAAGGACTTCTCCATTCTTCACCCCGAGATAAACTTAAAATCCCTTAAGAAAAAAACAGAAGAACGATATAAGTTAATAGATATAATAGATATAAGACATGATGATGCAATACAAAAAATTTATGTGGGTCAAGAGACGTCAGATCCACTCAATGGCCCGAAGGATTTCTCCATTCTCTCGAGATAAACTCAAAACTCCTTAAGGAAAAAACAGAAAAATGATATAAGTTAATAGTAATAGATATAATAGATATAAGATATAAGTTATAAGATATATAAGAAATAAGTTATAAGATATAAGATATAATAATCTTCGCTATATCATTTTGACTTGATAATTATAGCTCTTAACTATAGCGTTCAATAAAATGTATGTTATCCGCCTATTGCTCAGAACGCGTCATGCGTTACGCGTGGCGAAAATTGGCAGCGATAGCCAATCAATTTACCATTTTTTTATAAGGGCGAAAGTAAGGGCCATCAACTTCCGCCATAACGCATTTTATGGGCAATAGGTTATAGTATTTAATATGGCGTCTATGCGTCATTTTCTATGAAGTGTAATATGGCATCTAGAGCGTCGTTTTCTATATCTAATATAACTCTTCACAATTCATTTCACAATTAATTTACATTTGATACGCGTACCAACGATATAAATTAAATAATCATCTTCTTGAAACAATATCGTTATTATAAAAAATTGTTCAGCATGTAGTGGCATGTAGTAGCATGTAGTTCAACATTTGTTCACATTTTGTTCACATTTTAAATAAAATCTATTTAAAATTGAAACAATATATTATTTTTTAGACTTGGATTCCTTAAATTTGAAGCAATTTCGCGAGAAAAAAATTAATCTTTAAATAAATAAATTAGAAATGACTCACCCAAATTTTGCGAGCACTTACCCTTCGAACGTGGTCGTTGAAGTGATCTTACAGCAATTCAACAAACGGTCAGCTACCTGGCGTAACGAATGTGGTTGAACGTGATTGGTTCTTATTTCTGGGTTCCGTTACATTTAAAAAAAATATCAGACTGTGTTCCGATATTGGATACGTTCAGCAGAGAGAGCAGATCAGTGAGTTCTCAGTAATTTTTCAATATGATTGGTCCTTGCCTTTAGATCTTCGTTGAATGTAAATATAGAAACCAATCATAATAAAGAAACACTGAACGTTCACTGATTTGCTTTCTCTGCTGAACGCAACCATTGCCAGTACTGAAAATATATAGTTTATGTCACATATATTATAGATTCAGTGCTGGCAAAAAATATTGGAACCATAGCCATTTATATTTATATACTAGACTGCTAACTTGCTTCAAATATATGGCCCCAAAAAGCACGTACAAACTCATGCGCATGTGTAAAGTAAGGGGACACACATGCACATGAAAGTCCCATATATGCTATATATGCTATACCGACCACAAATTTTATATATTTGACTAACAAATATGTAATGTTTTTTTATTCTTTTCGATAATTGTTATATGTATATATGTATATATGTATATGTTTTATTCATTTCTTGAAGAAAAAAGTTTCTTTAACAAAAAGTTATGTCTTTTACAAATATATATATAGGTATATAGGTATATATAAAATCAGATTTAGGTAAAGAAATTTATTTAATACAAAATGAAAAAAATTTCTAAAGCAAAATTGAAGAATAAAGATATTTAAGATCTTTAATAAAAAGTTTATGTCTTGTAGGGATGGAGCCCATTTAACATGTTGCAATTGACCACTAGCCACTCATAGCGTTTGAGCAAAGGAAAACCTGTAGGCATCGGCCGCTGTGAGTGACTGTGGTCAATTACAACATAGTCAAACGGGGCGCTTCTGTCTTGTAGTACATCAGCCATATTCGCGTGACATGTTAAATACGTGACATTATTTGTCCCTCTTACGTCACATTATGACTGCGTTCGTGGAGTGCGCTATTAGCACTATCACATCATTTTATTTTTGCTCATTATATGTAAATTAAGGATAAAATGATGCAATAGTTCTAATAGCGCACTCCCCGAACTCAGCCTATGTAATACATAAGTTTTGGGGTCAACTTTTAGGCTAAACAGAGGAGTTAGCGGTCTAGTGTATAGTATAAATGTCTATGACTCAGACATTGTGTTTAATTGTATGACACAGTGTCTATCTGTTACCACGTTTACACGGCGACGTTAAACCGATTTAGTAACAACCGTAGAGATTTTCTGCATTTAATTGGAACACATTTTTAGATTTAAAAGAATATACCAATCGAACGCAAGATTTCACTATCTATTGTTGTTACTAAACCGGTTTAACGTCGCCGTGTAAACGTAGTATGTGTCTTCTTGCTGGAAAGCTTTCTATACAGCCCTTTCAAGCCTGTTCTACAATCGTCGCATGTCAGTGTCGCAAGCAGCAAACTACAATAATTGACTAATCACAGACGAATGTGAAGAGAATACTTGATTGTGATTGGCCCATTCTTACGGTCGAGATTCACGATTGACACATGACGCATTGTACAGAACAGGCCCAGAGTGTCGTCCCATGAGCACGGAAAACGGAATCGAAACGGAATTGGAAAGGTGGAGATAGCCAATCAGCATCGTTCTGAAAATTTCATATTCATCATGTAACTTTATGTGAAATTTTTCACTTTTCGTTTTTCACTTTTTATTTTTCATTTTTCACACCTTGACACTTCACGTGAAACTTTTCACGTACAGCGATTATGTATGTAACTTGGATGCGTGGAAAGTGAAATCATGAAACATAGTTTCATAGGTTTTATAGTTAATGAAAATATTTTATTGGTACAGTATTATATACATCTTTTAATAACCAATTATATATGTACTACATACACTTAATCCTAACGCAGCCCTAATCTTCTCTAATTCCGAACATATTTTTGTTAATTCCCTAGATTTCCGCCTTTTCGCCACCAAGATATATGGCGAAAAAGTTTACGTGAAAAATTTCACATTTTCACGTTTGAGAGAGTTACATGATCCCGCAAAATCGTACATGATCGTAAGTTCACATAAAACTTTTCACTTTTCACGTTTCCGCCCTAGAGGAAAAGTTACATGATCGATCCCCTGATTTTATGCACTTTGATTCCTCATGGAACATATATGGATATATTCCAAATAATATTCCGATAATAGTTAATTTGTTTTTTTTTCTAGATGTTGGCTGCCATGTAACTAAATCGAGAAGTATTCCGAACCCATCCTAACCTACAAAGATGTCGGATGTTTCATTTAGAAATTCAAGACCGTAGTAATTCAAGATATTTCTGTTCCTGCTTAATCAAAAACTTTTCTGTGTATAAAAGTTCTAAAAATATTAATTGTGACAAAAATTTTGTTATTACAATAATATTATTATAATACTTACCATTATGAGCTAAATTGTAAATATTTTTGTTATTACAAAATTATATATTTTATTATTACGATCTTGAATTTTCAAATGAGACATCTCAACATTTCTGCAGATTATAATGGGTTCGGAACGGGGACACCCATTTGACCACGTCCCGATTGACCACTAGCCACCCACAAGGGCTGGCTCCTAGAATTTTTTCACTGTTCAAGCGCTGTGAATGGCTTCTCGTTTAGTTATATGGCAGCCAACATCTAGAAAAAAAATAAGTCAACTATTACTGTTCTGAATATACCCCTATATATATATATATATATATATAAACAATCATATTTACATGTAATAAATATATTAACAATCATCTATAATTTTTTATTATTTAATTCAATTAATATATTAATTAAATAAAATGAAAAATTATCAATTTGAAAAAAATATAAGATTAGAACAGATTTCGTTTCCTGAAAAATATGCTCCATGGAACCAGGTGCTTAAAATCGGAAGGGAAAGCTATGAAATTTTTGGAACGATGCTGATTGGTTGTTCCCACCATTCACCTTTGGCTTTTGTCAAATTCAAGTGATGTAAAAGAACAGGATTCATTCTTCAGTGATATTAGTTCAGAAAAGGACAAAGGGAAAGAATTCAAAGGTTAGCTGTTTAAGTCCGTGAAAGAAAAAAACTGAAAAACTAAAGTAATTTATTTAAAAATAAGAAAATATTTAGGTCTGATTTATGCTTCTTAGTTTTAATCTTAAAAGTTGGAAATGAAGAATGCCATAAGATCGTTTATGCTTTAAGACTAGGAAAGCATGACCTTATGCTTCATTTTCACCTTACATTCTTCATTTCCAACTTTTAAGGTTAAGACTAAGACAGAAGCATAAGCCAGCTCTAACTATATGCGTCAATAATCCCGTAGATATCATCAAACCGCAGCAAAAGAGTATAGGAACAAACATGTCTTCCATGCAAGCGACTGCTATGAACGTCGTGGGCGGTCAAGAAGATGAAACGGCAGCACAACAGGCGCAGCCACCTGTGCCGAATCCGGCTCAATCAAGTGTGCCGATTGGAAAACAACAGGGTCCGCAACAAGCTACTCAAGGACAAATGACTAGTACCGGTGCTCCAACAGACTGTACAAAATTCACGCCCGATTCAGAAAAATGTAGATTCATACAAGAATACTTGGTGTTTCTTTTGCACGCTGATAAATGTCAACGACGTGAAAACCAAGCAAACGAAATGGAACGATGTACTTTATCACGTTGTAAAACAATGAAAAAAGTTTTAAAACATACGACAAACTGTACAAGGGGTAAAAATGGTTTTGTGTCCTCTTGTAGCATGTCCAAATCAATCATCAATCATTGGAAATATTGTAATAGAAGTGATTGTCCAATCTGCATGCCGATAAAGAACCAGCAAAGAATCGGCAAAGATAATTTTATGTAACACTTACAATAATCCAACCAAATAATCAGCTAAATTCAAATCTAATTGAAATGAGAAGAGTTTATGACACGTTAGGGATTCAATGTTCAACATCAACACCAGGACTCTTGCTTGGCCAAGGCATTAGTAGAATGTCAGCTCCCAGCATGTCGGATCCTCCAGGGACACTGAGAAATGTCCCAGGGATACAGAGTAATGCAACTTCAGACGCAAACTGTCGGAACAATCTGTAGTCAGTGCTGGACAACAAGTAATCGCTCCAAATGTATCTCGTCCTCTAAATTTTGATCCTAGCACCTCGGGCGGGGTAATTGACAATCAAATAAACTAGGGTTGCATTCGGATTAAGCATATATAGTATATATGATTGCTTAAATCTTTCTATGCCATTATGTTTTGATATTACAAAAATAATGTATATTATTTAATGTATAATACTAAATAGTTTAATAAGCAATTATTAAATAAATTTGACATAAAAAGACTCAATTTTAATCGGTCAAACAATGAGGGCAGAGTTTTGGTATATCTCTTGCTTGTAACCACATCAATTTTTTGTATACATATTTGAATATGCTGACAGTATATTTATGTAGATGCAATACAAATTATATATACAATATACAATGTATCACGCTTGATATTAATTTGATGTTATCGAAGTGATACGTATTTAAAGGATAAAACATTGGGAAGAGGAAGATGGTGAGGAGACAGAAATAATCGGGACATCTGGCTTACTCCTCCAAGTCCAGGTCCCCTAATTCTTCTTCCAAACCTTCTAGATCTTCTTCCACAAAGAGATTTTCATTAATAGCTACGGCCACAGCACCCTCTTCTGCAGTTACTGCAATAGAAATTTTGTGTTTAATTATCAAATAATATGGTATATTATATTCATCTGTTTATGTTTAGCAAGTGTAAATATTTATCGTATTTAAAGATAAGGGAATTATGAATTATTAACTGGTATAATCATAACCTGTAGTATTTTTATTACTATCGGTAGTATTGTTGGCCTTCAATCGATCAATAGTTGCCATAGTGATACCCTTTGTTTCAATTTCGCTAGCTTCAAAAGCAAGACGGTCCGTGTCAAGTTCTCTATATTGTACATCTTCAGAATCATCTTCTTCACGAGTGTAACTAGATATTGCTTCGTCTCCTTCATCGATACCTATAATATTTAAGTAAACAAATAACAAACATTATGTTAAAAGAGATTTTAATGAATTCTTCTAAATGAGATCATACCATCTCCTTCTGCAAGATCTGGATTAAAGTAAAACATTTCTCTTCCTGATATACCAACTTGACGACCAGCTTTGTAATCGTTTCTTTTTTTCTCTTCATCTTTGATCGCCTGCTCTTCTTTCTCTTTCAACTTTCTCTTTTTCCAAGCCAAGAATGTCTCCAACGTTATCTTGGTCTGTTGAAATTTTTTTATATGAAATATATAATTAATATACATGCTTCAAATAAAATTTATTTTTAGTCTAAGAATCTTACATATTTCATAAAATTTTATACCTGATTAGGTCCCAAATTAGCCCTTTCTGTTTCTATTAAATCCTCCAGGGAAATTTCATCCTTCTTGTCCTCCTTTTTTTTATCTTTCTTTAAGACAAATCCAGGCGGTAGAGCGTGTCTATAAATGCACTTCTGACCAGATGGGCATTCCCAAAACCAACCATACTTTGATTTTTCAACTGCTTCCAAGAAGTGTTTACATATCTAGCAAGAAGAATCATCTCATTTCATATTTTTATAATTTGAGTGAGATTTTTTACAATTACGAATGCTAGCAAACTGTTTGAATTATTTACAATATCAGTGGTTGGTCGATTGCCACCGCCATGTTTCTTTTCCACAACTTCTTTCAGTTTATCCTCATCCCATTTATCCATTGTATCTGCCTCCTTATCATCATCATCTCTCATATCACAATACAAAGATCGTTTCTCAGCTTTCCGTTCGATACTTAAATCATGAGAGAATTTACACTTATCTCCTTTTGTACATTGTCCTTGTTTAAAAAATGCACATACAACAGACTTAGGATCTATGCCTGCAAAAGTCGTTTTACCATAGAATTATCTTCTTAATTAAAGATACATCTGTTTAATATTTAACACGTTGATTGTTGCATCAAGCCAGTTAAAGTCACTCTGTCTGTCCAGACATAGATAGTGAATGTAATAACAACCTTACAATATCGTCAATATCCTTAATACCTTTATCTATCTTTTGTGTTTGAACAGGTTTAAAAATGAGAGCTAATTCTTTCTGTTCCTTTAACTTCTTCTCCTTCTCTAATTTTTTGACATTAGGATCTTCGAGTTTACGAGGATTTACACCGCCCGACTTTACTTGTTTTTCAACTTGCTGGATAAATTTCTGTTGCTTGGCGCCCTTTTTATTTTTTATACCGAACGTTTTATCCTTAAGAGAAAAATCAACTTTAGATTTTACATGTTTGGTACATATTAATAAAAATAATAAGAAAAATTAATTGACTTTACATATTCATTGAGAAAACATGTGGAAATTTTTGGTTAGAAATGAGAAGCTTTGCCTCTTACCTCGATAACTTTTCCTTTTTCTTCTGTTCTGCTTTTTGCTCGGCGCCGGTGCTTTTTTCGGTGGCATCTTGTTAATTCGAATATATTTCCTCGGCGAAGAGGAAACCTGTTAAAATTCTCTGATTAAAATCTCGTATCTCAAAAGAGATAACTCCACGTTAGAGTACACTGCACTGAAGTCAAGCGCAATGATCGATGTTATTTCGGATCAGAATGACAAACATTATACGAAAGAATTTTCTAGAAATATGAAATTATAATTGTGATTACTATATAACTGATTATTAATATTATAGTAATATCAATTTTAATAAATATACAATAAACAAAATATGATATATAATCTTTGTGAACAATTCATAAATCTATTTGCCTGTTTTCTGATCAACTTCTTGCACTTAAGTTTCTCGTTCTTTTTTTTTTGTCGCCGGCGAATATATCTATCCTGCTTCAAATTTTCATCGAAAATTCTAGGAAGTGCAGATAAATGAGCGACAAATTTAATAATGAATAGTAAAGGGTTCAAGTTTTATTCATATTAATAAACGTATACCAATTTAACAGAAATAAATTAATTTAACGATTATTGCTGTTTTCCTTTTAGCGTTCCAAAATATCTTCTCAGAGGAAAATTTTATTCGAAATATAGCGTAATATATACTATATCAATATAATATATTATAAAATTATTATAATATATTATAATATATTATATATTATATATAATTATATATTATATATTATATATAATTATATATAATTATTATAATATATTATAATATATAATATATTATAATATATTATAATATATTATAATACATTATAATATATTATAAAATTATTATTAAAAAATTATTCTCTGAGAGAATGTAGGCGAGTTTTTTAATTTATTGATTGATTAATCGCATAATGCGCAAATGTTGCTTTTATAGAGCAAAGTTGCATTTGCGCATAATGTGATTTATTAATCGATGAATTAAAAAATTCGCCTTGTTTAGAATGTATCCTTAAAGTAACTTTGAAGAGATAATCGAATATCGATTAATCGAGAAATATCGCTAAATTCCATATCGCGAACTGTTGCTAACTTCAAGCTCCTTGACGCCACGTTGTTCTCTCGCTTTTCGTCCGGCGCATTCGTGACGAAGTACAGGTGTGGTTAGATTCGCTATTCGCGAATTAAACGGATGTTAAACCGACAACGACGCGATGGCAAAATTCGACTTGACGTCTCGCATAGGTCAATATCTCGACCGCCACTTGGTGTTTCCTTTATTGGAGTTCTTGTCGGCGAAGCAGGTGAACGGGGCACAAATGTGTATCAGAATGCGATACGTTACATTTGAGTTATGTCACATGTCTTTTTTTCACAGATTTACGATGAGGATGAACTTCTGCACGCGAAACTTGACATTCTCAGCAAAACGAACATGATCGACTATACCATCGACATTAGGAAGCAGCTTTATCCCAATGTAGATGTGCCGGAGGTGCGTTCTACTGCGTAATGTATTCGTTACCATTGTGTGTGACTGCGAGAGGTTGCAAGAATTAGCAAGAGCTGGCGAGAGTTTCGTCCTCGATTCGATGTGAGTGAGGATGAGTTTAATGATAGTAATTTTATTCATTTTAGGAAATAAAAGCCAGACGCGCTGATGTGCTCCAAGAGCTTGGTGTATTACAAAACAATGTTTCGGTAGTCCTGGCTCTTATGAATAACGAGGAAGTTATGAAGAAAATGGAGAATATGCGTGATTCCAAAGCGCTTAATAATTATCTTACTCAAGAATCAGATGTAAGTAGAATAATTATTACTATTGTTAAATATTGGAATATTTGATCTGATACTTAATATTATAAGTAACAGATTTACTTTGTCTAATCTTTGGGGATTGCAGTTTAGAGTAGAAATGATGGACAGCTTTGTGAAGCTAGCAAAATATCGTTACGAATGTGGCAATTATTCTGTTTCTACATCATATTTATACTTTTATATGCTGATTATGCCTCCTACTGATAAGGTATTGTACAATTTTTAATAAGCAGAATCAAGTATAAGATATTTCTAAACAGAAATTTCTGATTTAATTTTAAAACGTCTAATTTCCAGAACTATTTAAATGTTTTGTGGGGAAAATTAGCATCAGAGATTCTTGTACAAAATTGGGAAACTGCTTTGGAAGATGTAAACAAGTTGCGAGAGTATATCGATAGTAATGTTATCGGTAATTCACTGCAAGTATTACAGCAACGTACATGGCTCATTCACTGGAGTCTATTCGTATTCTTTAATCATGTAAAAGGAAGAGATCTCATTATTGAAATGTTCCTTTATCGACCACAGTATGTATAATTGTTTAAAAAAAGACATTTGATATTTATAAAAGTCAGATAAGCTATAATGTGTATATTTTTGCAGTTATTTAAATGCCATTCAAACAATGTGTCCACATATTCTTCGTTACTTAGCTGCGGCAGTTATTGTCAATCGTTCTAGGCGGTCTATTCTGAAGGATCTTGTGAAAGTGATACAGCAGGTCAAATTTTGAAATTACTTTATAGGATATATAAAAATTTATGCAAGTTTCTTGAATATACATAATAAATTTAATTTAAAATAAAAAATTAAAGTTTTTAAAAAGGAAGATATATATTTATAATTGAATTTTTGCTGAGAAAATAATAGAAAAATAAAATTAAAACTTGTTTAACTCTATAATTACAAAAAATTGCAATTCTTTAGACATTGTTTACAATTATTAAAATATATATATAAATTTTTCTAATTAAAAATTTTATTGTATAGGAATCTTATACTTATCGGGATCCCATCACAGAATTTCTGGAACATCTGTACGTTAATTTTGATTTTGATGGAGCTCGGCAGAAGTTGCAAGAGTGCCAGACTGTCGTCTTCAACGATTTCTTTTTGATTGCTCTACTAAATGAATTTGTGGAAAACGCACGATTGATGATCTTTGAAACATTCTGTAGAATTCATCAGTGCATTAGTATCCAGTATGTAACTTTTTTTATGATTATAAAAATATTAAGTCCATATTTGTGTTCAATATTTATCAGTTACTTGTGATTTGCACAGAATGCTCGCGGAAAAATTAAATATGAAGGCGGATGTTGCTGAGTGTTGGATTGTCAATTTAATTCGTAACGCACGTTTGGACGCTAAGATCGATAGTAAATTGGGACATGTAGTAATGGGAGGACAACCGGCGTCCCCATATCAGCAATTGGTTGAGAAGATTGAGACTTTGAGTGTACGAAGTGAAGCACTAGAGAATTTAATTGAGAGAAAATTAAAAGCGAAGAATCAAGATCCAGTAAGTATAGTGTGGAACTAACAGAGGTCAGTATCATTCATAATCATATTGCGCGTATAATATAACATTTAGTTTATTTAACGCATAACGCATTGCAGTATGAGAAAAGAGAAAGTAAAGCAAATTATACATATTATAAACAGTAATATATCAAGGAATTGTATATTATGAATGTAATAATTTAACTAATTTATGTTTAAATGTATTTAATCCGTTTGTTGTATATGTTCTACACATTATTTTACTTTATCCTTGTGTATTTATATAAGAACAAACTATATTGAACTTTTTTGTTTTCGAAGTATTGTTTCTTTTCATATTATTTTGTCATTACATGTATTATAAAAGATATGTGATGTTTCGACATATTTTTTTCTTACAAATAAATTTTAAGAACAATTTACTTTCGTTTCAGTATCAACATTCGTGGAATTTGGATTTGTGACATTTCGATGTAACGTGGAGAAGTAGTGCCGAAAAGAGATATTTCGACTATTAATATTAATTAGATTTAACATCATGTATTTTTCAATTGTAAGAAAATATTGAAAATAGGATTGTAACAGTATGAAGTTAGATCTATTTTTATTCATCATCAATTTCTTGATATTGTCAAATGATGCTTTAACAAAACAAAGCGACCAATAATATTTTATAAAAGAAAATATCGCATTTACTTATTGTACAGTTCCATATCTTCATAAATCACATTTTTAGCTTAAAACTATGAAATTATGTCATTCTGTCAAATATATGCTAATAAAAAGCTTCAAAAAATAAAATTCAATATTTTGTTGAAGAATTTACAAAGAAATTCTATTAGTTTCAATTTGTTATTAACTAGCATGTTATTAACTGGCATGGTTGCAGAAACTTACAAATATAATAACACTCATTTTGTTATATCAAATATACCTCAGGTATAAGATTTGTTATACTTTAATATTATAATTATAATTATTATTATTTATAAACTAATAATTATAATTATAATTATTAAAATCTTAATATTACTTAAATATATTACAACTCTTATACGTAGTTATATTATGAAATATTTTTCACGTTTTGCAAACCTGTTTATATTTAAGATGAAAAATTGCATCCTGTATATGCATCATGATTAATACAATAAATAAGAAGATTCTTCCAATGTGAATCCAAAATAAGTAATTCAGGATTTCCTAAGATAATGAGCAAAGCGCGAGCACGAGTAATCGCGACATTAAGTCTTCTGGGTGAGGCAACGAAACCTAGGGCATGTTTGATGTCTTCTTCAATTAGATTATTGCATGATCTAACAACTGAAACAATGATCACTTTTCTTTCTTGGCCTTGAAATCCTTCTACACTGCTGATTTTTGGTAACTTGAGATCTAATTCTAACAGCAGATCTCGGATTTGCAATACCTTAATTTAGAAAAAATTATAGAAAATAAGGAACAAAATCATCGGTCAGTGGAATTTTAAACCATGTATATACCTGTTTCTGATAAGGGGTTATAACTCCTATATCATCCGGCTCAAGTCCATATTTATATAATTTCAATAAATAGAGGTACACTTGTGTCGCTTCTTCGGGATTATACCAGCTTGGACTCTCGGAATCTCTGTAGTTCTTACCATTGACTCCGTGAAAGATCATAGCCGGTGGTGACCCATTTCTTTCGGGTAGTTCTGCTCTCAGCATTTCTAATAGTTTAGCTTCCTCACTTTCTATAGGCAATATCTAAATATGGTGAACAAGCAAATTGCACATAATTTATAAAAATCCGAATTTAATATAACAATGATAGTTATACATACCTGCGGTTGTAATTCTGATTCGTAAAATAATGAGTTTGGTAAATCTAATATTTCTGGTAAATTCCGATAATTCATTAGGAGTTTCGTAACGAGTCTAGGATCATAGCCAGTCTTGAATCCTTCAGTATCTCTCTGATAAGGAAACTGTTGTAAAAGTCGTGATAAAAATGATTCTCCTAATCCATAATGTGCCGCGAGATTATTCATTGTGATCGGTCCAAGTTGCATCGGATCACCCGCAAGAACTACTTGGCCATGATCGGAATGAATGAAATTCAGAGGAATCATGATCTCCGGCTCGGTTGCTTGACCTGCTTCATCGACCAGAACGTGCGAGAAATGACCACGGGGAAAACCCATGTTATACAAAATTCCTAATGTGGTGCAGGTACCAATGGTAATTCTATGGCGACCCAATACGGACATGGTACAGTTCATTCTTAACCCATCTGCGCGATGATGGAAGGTATCGCACGTTCCTTCCTCAGCTAATTCTGCCGTAGCACAATAAGGTAACAGTCTTTCGGGAATAGAGTCGTTATCCAAGTAATGATAGGCTATCAGTCGAACCTATGGCATGTATACAATGAGAAAATGTACCAAAGTTATTTAATTACTCTTGACTTGATTTTTATGATCTTTATTTATGAATGAATATATGATCTTTATGAATGAATATATGATTAGTTTATATAAATTCTCGTTAGATAAAACAATAAACCGATCTATGAAAAAATTAATCAAAAATTACCAAATCGCCAGGCTTAAGTACGTTACTGTCCAATAAGCGTTCTGCTACTAAGTTTGCTGAACTATTCGATGGTGTTGCTACGAGAAGCCTGCTTTCGGGAATTGTGGTCAAAAGTTGTAAAATCGTTTCGCACAACGTCACTGTTTTTCCTGTTCCAGGCGGGCCGAATATAACATAAGGTAACGGGCGTGCCAATCCTAATATTATATTTCTTACAGCTTCTTTCTGATAATAATTCAATTTCTTATTAAACCAATTTAATTTCCGTTTCTTTATTTGAGTTATGTATGGTTCCAGTTCATTGTCAGTATGATCAATCAATTTATTTTGCCTTGTAATTATAGTGTTAGCGATATTAATTTTTCTGTTACTTGTACTTGTTAAATTGGTTTTAAAATTTTGATTTGTTCTCGTGGATCTCTTTGCCTCTTCGAGTGTTGATTCAATAGACTTAGTATTAGAAAGTCTTTCTGCTACTGATATTCTTGGAATTTTATTTACATTATCAAAGGTATCGTTGATAGAAGAGAAATTGTCAGAATGTAAAGATTTATTGTGTTTGTGATAAATTGGCGTGCGAGTGGGATTTTCTTCAATCTTATATTCTTCCAAATGAACTTGTGGTTCTTTTTGCACTACTCTAGTAGGAAATAAAAAATCAGATCCAAGACGATTTGTGGCTAAATTAATAGCGTTGTGACAACGTTGAATAGTACTTTGCGAGCATTTAAATGTCACTTGACAATCCTCACCATTGTATTCATGATGAAACTTTTCGTTAAATTTCAAAAAGATTTCTGTGCTCTTGATTTTGTGAATGAAGCCCTCATATTTCAGTTTTTCTACACAAAGTAGATTAAAAATGAATAATTTCAGTATAACATATAATTCATATTTCAATATATCAAAATTAGTTTCAAAATGTTTTAATCATTCGATAATACATACAGATATAAAAACATATGTTTGAAGCAATAGTATCAGTATTAAAATCTTCGGCGCCTAATTATTTTTTTTATTTTTAAATTTTTTATAAATTTAAGAATAACTGTTTATGTTATAAATTGTGCCGTTATTTTTAGCAAACTAGATTAAAATATAACAAGATATTCTTATTGGAAAATTAAATTACTACGTTTCGAGTTAAGTTAAAAATAACAATATGCAATCACACACAAAAACAATTGTTTTTGACTTTATATAAAATACAGAAATTAAAAAAAATTGGCGTCGAAGATTTCGCTTTGTTGAGTAACATCTATGTTCTATGTTTTTTGAATTTTTCTTTTATAAATATTACCTTGAGAATTAGTCCATTGAAAAGATATCAGGGCTCTATCACCGACGAGAAGGGAAGGTCGTTTTTCTGCTAACCCTGGCACTTCGAGTACAAGATAATTCCCACATCGTCGCATAATTGCACTTTGCATGTCATATTGTTGCAATTTGAGCATTTGACCTATCTCTTCTAGATACAGTAAAATATGGAAACGATCCTTATATGTCTCAAATGAAAGTCGTTTTAGAAGACATGGTATCTGTTCTCCGATAGCAATCTCACACTCCATTTGTGATTTTCTATTCTCTTCAATATCCAACACTGCATTCCAAATGTATTGCGGTATCTTGAATATTCCATTACGTACTTTGATAAATGCAGGCGGTTTAGTTGGCCTTACTCCAGGAATACATGTATCGTTAATTACTTCATTTAAGTTGCGAACATTAATTTTCTGATTGTATTTTTGTGTAACAGACACAGAATCAGTTTTTTGTGAAATACTTTTTGCATTGACAGTGATGTAAAACACTCTACCGATCTTGAAATCTTTGAAATTAAAGATGAACATCTCTTGGGACGTGCCGACAAATTTCGCTTTGCATTTGAACGTGTAAGTAATACTTTCCGAGGGATTTATCACTATGTTAATATCTGTATTTGTTGGTGATATTACTGACAATTGAGATGGACTCATCTGTGACATAAAAGAACTGCTATGCAACATATGAGTATAACTGGCATTATTTTGTATCGAAACTACCAAAGTACTCTCTTCTTCTATATTCAAATTAAATTTTAAATTGTCATCTATGATAATACCATACTTATTTTTTAATAAATTATTATCTGATGATATGGAAGGATTATTGTTTATAGTTAATAATTGAGTGAATTTGTTTAAAGTTTTGTTTGTCTGAAAGGAAATAAGATAAATATTTAGAAATTTATTATATATAGACAGATATAGAAATTGTAATAATCAAATTTTTACCTGAATTAATGGAGCTATAGCCACTGATCTCCAGTTATATTGTCCTTGATCACTCTCTATGCTGTCGCTTGCTACCTTGTCACCGACACAGGGAATATAATCTGCTTCACATGCGCCTTTGTGAAATATTACATGTTTATCAATTATTCCTACTTCGTTGTCTGGATTGTACTTTGTTATTACACCAACATGTAGCTTAGATCGTAATGGTTTGATCCTGTCAACCTCCAAGATTTCACCACTCAAATCCACAGAGTCACTGCACAATTCGACTATGGATTCTAATGTTAACCAATCACCAATTAAAGGAACAATATCAGATTGCACTTTGTTTAAGTCAATGCGGATATTATTCGGTTCAACAATGGTAATTCGACCTTCACGGTTTGTTACTTTGGCAACTATACTCCTCGGTATCGTATGAACTACATCTTCCTTTGATCTGATATTTACACTGTCCCAACCTTCATTTATCACGCAGATAATTTTCTGTACTTTTGGCTCTGCATTTGGCTCTCGTAGGTGCAGTAAGTATTGAACTTTATCACCTATTTTCAGATTACCTGTTAAATCATCGTTTTTTTCATATGTATAACGATCATCTATGAGAACGTAATCTGTAGTGATCAAAGTGATACTGCCCGTTCTATAGTAACATCCTTCCTCTTTCACTGTTCCTTTTTTTTCTACAATTTCATCTGCATTGATCTCCTGTGCACTCTCTATGCGAGATATGATTTCATTTATGTCTTCATCTGTTGTTTTATTTGAAGATATATAATTTATAATGTGCTGGATCCCACTATAGATTAAAGATAACATCTTTAATTCTTTTGGCTCCTATCTAAGTACCTACAAACATAAAACGATAAATATCTACACAATCTGTGTAAATAATCAATATTCAATGGAAAGAGGAAAATCATCACAAAGCAAAAAAAAAATAGTAGAATACGGTATAAACATAAATGATTTACCGATCTATTGGCTGATATCTCCACTCTGTCGCCTTGAGATAGTCCAGTTCCTTTCGCAAAGATTGCACACGTTTCGCGTGAAGCTCCTTGAGAAATCGTTTGCGCTGCTTTTGCTCCTGCAGCTCAGATTTCATTTGATTCAAAATTTTCGAGGTCTGAGTAGCACTAGAGGTTAACTCCGAGTCTTGAGATTCTGGTGTTCTCTGTCCCGTCGAGTGTCCTAGAGTGCTTGTCGACAAGGTGGACGAATTCATAATTCGGTCTGTGCGTATTAGAATGACCGGTTACATATACGTTTGCAAATCGTCGAATACCTAACCTGATTTTCGCCGAGCACTTTATACCGAAACTCATTAAAAAGATACCGCTTTTTTGTTTCAACACATCATTAATCGATAGGGAATTTGCGAAAATTCAATATATTCTGCTAGTTTCTTTTCAGGGAATGTCCCGATTAAATATTTATTTAAATTTGAATTAAAATTTTATTGAATAGGTTTTCAAGTATAATTAATTACACTTTAAAGAATATAAAATTTCGAAAAGGAAAGATTATCAACAGATCTTTTCAGCAACACAGTTAAAACTTACACTAACTTAAGATAAAACTCCTCAATTGTTTTTGGTCAATTTTAAATTACGAATAAGGCTAAAAGAATATTTTATAACTACATGACATGTGATCAGGCACTTGGTGGTAATCAATCAACATGATTTCTCGGAACAATAAATGTGTTACTTAAATCTAAAACTAAAAACCGGTCGATTAAAAAATTGTGGATATGAGGAAAGTGCCGAGTAAACGAAGTCTCGCGAAGCTTCCACGCTCGCGACTGCCACAGAAGCCATATGGCTTTTGCTGCGAGGAAAAAGATCAGGACCCTGAAAAACGCTACGACATGCGGAACCCGCCATTTGCATCGTCCTTGACGGACGTGATTCTGGACGGTGGCGGACCCGGGGTGAAATTTCGCGTTCAGGACATCAGTCCGTCGCCGCGTCCCATTCAACGCAGAATGCTCGAGATCAAGGGCAGAGCTTACCTGGGACACTGCAAGCGATGTCGGGGACCCCTGCGATGGTACCTCGAGGACGAAATTGCGCTCGCGCGCGAATTCCTCGCGAAGGAGAAACGAGACAATTACAACGCGATTGTAAAAAGGAATTTAATGATTGCCAAACGGAAGGGTGATACTTCACACCTTTAGAATGCAAAGCGAACTGTTTCTTGACTTTTTTCATGCATTTTATGAAAGAGCTCTGGCTCGTATTTTGAATTCTTTTATCGATAAAAGTGATTTAAAAGTGTTCTTAAAATTAGTTCACAGAAGTCACAGAAGGCTTACAAATCACTTTTAGAAGCACTTTTATCGATAAAAAAAGGATTCAAAATATGAATCATTTTTATAATCTTGTTTTGTATAATTTATTTGTATACTGAAGCTTTTTTAACTATAAAGAAAATACTATTTTTTTTTATTATATATATGTAATACATATATATTATAGACATCCACACATACGCGCGCGCATGTATGTGTAGACGTCTTATAAAATTGAGAATGATTAACATTTTTGTAAATTAATGACACTATAGAATGCAGAAGACATATTAAAAAAAGGAATTTGAAGATCATTTTGAAAGTCACACCCGACGATCAACAGTTACAGAGGAAATGATGCAGTCCTCAGTAAGAAATATACCGTGTATATGCGCTGTAACAAAGTATTTTACAAGAATTAAAATAAATTGTGAATAATGAATTTTATTTATAACTTTGTAATAAATTATGCAATAACTATAAATAATTATTAAACACGGAATATTTTGAAATGTTTATTAGAAAAATACATTTTAACAGAATACACATATTTATACAGTTTTATATCAAGTATTATAATTGTATAATGTTATATATGTTAATATTGTGAAGAATTGTAGGAAGAAATGAGAAAATTACATATTACATAATATATCATGGCATAAGATTGAAATGAATTCTTAATTCACATATTTGATTTATGATTTATATATATATATATGAATATATAACTTCAATATATATTTTTACAGTCTTGCTTGTCAAGTACTATAATTGTATAATGTTATATAATGTTATATATGTTAATATTATAAAGAATTATAGGAAGAAACGAGGAAAGTATAGAATATGGAATAGGATTCAAAAGAAATCCCCATTTCACATTTGATCCAATATATATAGATTCAATATATATGAAAAATGTATACAACATTTTAACGGCACAAAAAACAGCTTTTCTTGTTCTTTCATATAATTATTTTACATCTTTTTTTAACTAATCTTCAAGTTTAAATAATCTTCAAGTTGCATACAATCACGTTTAAGCACTATCTTTTACATAATTGCAAAAGTAATTTGTATATATATTTAATGTTAGACTCGTACTTTTGTTAAGAATAAAGGAAAAGATAATTAGTTCGCTATTTTCTTTTATGAATTAATTAAAAATCGTTTCGAAAATTTAATTGTGTTATGTAATAATTACACATGTCAAACAATTAAAATTTTAGTTTGTTTACCAAAAAAAAATAATCTATTGTATGAATGATTTGTAATTGCAATAATTATTTAAAAAATGTTATTATTTTAAGTTGAAAGAGTAAAAAGAAAAATCAAAGTTATAAGATCATAATTTAAAAGTTAACCAACATTAAGAAAGTATATTAGAAAGCAATTACTATTCAATCTTTGCAAGTGAATATTAATGTTAAATGTTTATATAAATAAACCAGTTATTAATTAAGTGATTTAATCTTTGGTTGTACATTTGGCGTGACGTGTATTGCAGCAACATGTAATATATTTATAAAAAATGCGGCGTATGTGTCGTTTGTAAAAAAAAAAAGAAAAAAAAAAGAGAAAAATTAAAGTCACTGTATGCGTTGCGTATATATGAGTAAGTTTATACACTCTTTTTTTCCCAAAAATATATTTTTATGTAAACGTAAAAGGAAAACGAGAAATAAAAATAATCCTTTGGAAAAAGTATAATTATATAAGTTCGCATTCTTTTACGCTGTAAATTTATATATATATACATAATATTCTATATATAAATTTACAACACGTGATATCCATTGAGTTATAAAACTATACCATATATTTAGGAATGTTGTCCTCTATAGAGATATTAAGTATCTCGTCATTCTCGCTTGTATTATCGAGGACTGACTGTACATACGGATTTACGACAGCTGCCACGATTTTCTCTGAATGTGACGTCTTTGGTGTCACAGGACGTTTCATTTCCGATTCAGATGGCTTGTCTTCAGAGACGTATTCTTTGTCCTGCTTTTCTGAGTAACTACATCGTTCAACTGAATCAGTCTTGAGCGATGACGATTCTGTCGTTTTTACAATACAAGTTAATCCCGAGGAAGAATCATTACTCAAGTCTGTATTATCAGATTGAGTTTCTATACCATTATTGTCCGTACTTTTAGGCATAGTCCCATTCTTCGTTGGACGTTGCTTTTTAATCTGCTTGAGCTTTATCTGCTCTTCTGGCAAACGCGTTTTTAAAATTTCAGATTTTGAAGACTTGTTTATATCAGATTCCATCTCAACGTGCATGTCTTTTTCCTCTTCTTTAACTTGACTAGTATCAAGTTGCGTGACATCCTGCGATTCATTCGTTACAGTTACAATTTGTTTCGATTCTAAATCCTCAATGTCTCTTCTTGTATTTATCGTTTCTAAAATCTGTGTATCTAAAGATTTATTTATATCTATAGACTGTATTTGTGAAAGTAATTTCTGCTGCTCATTTCTATCGACGATTTTCATTTGAGTGACATTCTGTTGCATTTTTACATTTAATATATTTTCATTACCGACTTTTTGCGATTCTAAATCATCAGTGGCGTTTCGTATCATATTCTCAATTATTTCGTCAACGCTAAGTTCTTTTACAGTAGATGAAAAAGCTTTAGGGGATGATGTAACAGAAGTACTTGCGCTTAAGGAAACGATTTGGTCTGTAATAATATTCGGATCTTGATCTATTTCAGTCATATTGATATTGTCTATTATTTTTGATATATATTCAGTTGCTACAAATTCAGAATCGTTACTTGTTGCGCTTTGTTGTTTTTCACTATGTTCGCATTTCTCATTCATATCAGAATTTTTAACCGATTCCTTTAACGCCTCATTAATGTCAAGCTTCTCCATTTTATTAACATATTCCAAATTATCTGTTTGATTAAATATTGGTTCCTGTTCGTTAATTAAAGTAGCGGTCTTCATTTCTTCGGTTTTGGTTACTTCATCAACTTCTGGAATATTTTTGTAGTCAGTTGATAAAAGATCAATAACGTTCGTACCGTTCAGACTCAATCGTACATGCATCGGGTCGTTTTCATCGAGAGTTTCAAACTGGAACATCGTAGCTCCATCGGCGGCGAGTTCTCTGAACTTGTCACAAGCTTCCTCGCTCCATGCAATGATATTATTCGGTTTTTCCAGCACGCATCGTTTCGACAAAGTAGGAATATTCACAATATCTTCCGGCAACATTCTTAATTCTTCTGTAACCGCAGAATTGCCGTAATCCATATATAAAACTTCCGTACCTTTTTCACAATATGCAACTATCTTTGATCTATACCAAAAACCATCTTCAGGATATCGAGCAGCGCAGATCGTACCTATATCAAGGTTGTTCAATGTGAGAAAACTCTCTGCATCTCGTAGACGATCCGACATCACTTCTAATTCACTTATACTACTCTCAGCTTGAATCCAGAACTCGCTTGGACTATTGATGTGGCTGATCATCACGTTCGGTGAATTCTCTTCACCGAGTGGTGGCAATCTTTCATCAATAACTGGTGCTTGTTGTTCGCACATATCTCCAAGAATATCGGCTACATTTTGGCCGTCTAATGTTAGTTTAACCAACGATGTCTCTTGTTCTTTCAAAACATCTAGGAGGAAAATTGTCGCACCGTCTGCAGCCAGTTTGACGAATTCCTCACGTGCTTGTTCAGACCATTCTTTGATTTGCGACGGTAATTCCAAGCAGCATTTTCGCGACAAAGGTGGTATACTTGCCAGATCTTTCGGAATGGTACGAATCTCAGTGGATACTGCGGAATTTCCATAGTCGATGTATATGACTTGTGTGCCATTCTCATCATGAGAAACAACACGCGCTCTATACCATTGTTCATCCTCAGGATATTTGGCAACGCATAGCAAACCTTCTTTTATATCATCGATTTTGGGGAACATATCGGCAACCATAAATCTGTCTGCCATTACCTCCAAATCAGCAACAGATTTCTCTTCTTGGACCCAAAACTCGCTTGGCGAGTTAACATGACAGACAAAAGCGGAATGCGGATCCAGTTCAAGATCAACTATTTCGTCAACAGGCTCTTGCTCGGTGTTAATTATGATGGCATGTTTTTCTTCGACTAATGTTTCGCTGACACTTTTGTTGTCTATAAACAACTCTACACGTTTAGGCATGGTATCCGCTACAATCAGAGCCTGAAGGGTTTCTGCTGACATTACTAAGTTCCTGAATCTTTCGCACGTCGATTCGCTCCAATCCTCCGTATCTACAGGAATAATATCGAGTCTACATTTCAAGGCGAAGGTTTCTAGATTCTTCCAAGTATCCGGTATCTGTCGAATGCTACTCGTTTTGTTATCAATGACATCGGTATTGCCATAGTCTATAAATCGGATAGTCGTTATGTCCTCATCCGCATCCAATACTTCTGCGCGGTACCATAGATTATCAATCGAGTAACTGGCAATGCACAAAGTGCCTTCTTCTGGTATACCGTCTATCATCGAGAAATTAGGAACTTCTAGTTGTAATTGCTCTTGTTTTTCATTCAGAGACGCAATCTTGTCCGTATACTGCAACCAAAACTGACTTGGAGAATCCACATGAGATACGCACACGTCAAATCTGTCAGGAATTGATGTTTCGCCTATTTGAGGTAATGGCTCGGATTCGGTTTGTTCAGTTTTCACTAGATTCAACGACCGCAATTTATCGCTGAGTTTTTCTCCATTTTCGATTAGATCGACAATCCACTTCTTGCGTACATTGTAAAATACAGCCGTGAAAGTTTTAATCTTCAAATAAGTTTGTAATATGTTTATCTGTTCAGCTTCAGTGCCAATGAATGATACGGATAATGATACCTTTACAGCTAACTGATAAGGTTCATAAAACTGTGGTTCTAAAATCATGATAGATTCTAGGGGAATATCCTCATCGTTGCCATAATCAATGTAACTCACATAAACCGTCGTTTCGGTATAGCTAATAATTTTCGCTCTATACCATTGACCGTCATATGTAGACTTGGCCGCGCATAATAAATGCTCTTCGGGTTTAAGTTTCTGTCCAGAATTAGTGTAATATTGTTGAAGATCCTCCAACAATTTAGTTTCGAGCTCCGCATCTGAATTACGTCGCAACCAAATATTGGTAGAATGATCGGCATATGTCGGAATTACTTCGTGAGTCGAACTTAGAATAGGCATTGGACATATAGGTAATATCTTCTCCTCGATGTTCATTATTCCATTGCCAACTAAATCGTATAGTTTTACGATAAGTCTATATAACAAAAAATACAATATAATATATGATATATAACAAAAATACAATAGAATGTTAATATCAATCAGAAACTTACTTGTATATATAATTAACTTATTTGTATTACTTGTATATATAATTACAAAATAAAATTTACAAACCTGCTATTATTGACTTCTTCCACATAGACTAATATTTCTTTTCCTTCAAACTCTTTCAATCGTTTATCTGCGTCAATAGATGATGTATTTTGCAGAGAACATTCTAACGCTTGGTTCTGCATAACTGCGAGCTCTCCAGGTAAAGCTAAAGCCTGGATTATTATATTAAAGATAAAAATTAATAAGTAAAAATTAATAAGTATCAAAATTACACATTTTTAATATATAAACCAGTTTTAATAAATCAATCTCTCATATCAACATAATGTATGGTATTAACTCGTATTATGGAATTGAGAAAATCTATACAAGTTTTTGTAAATATCTGGCTATATAAACTCACGTCATTCAGGATTTCATCATATGTGCCAGTATCAATGAGTTTTATGTCAAACCCGATGGATCGTGTACAGTTAATCACTACAGCTCGCTTCCATACGCCATGTATGCTGACTAAACAACCCGCACCAAGACATAACTCGCGGGTTGATAATCGCGGCATCACCTGACATTATCGTAAACTTCTCCTCATCAATATAATCCGTTTAAGTTCATGCAACCGTTTATCATATATATTTATAAATAAAAAGGTAAGTTATTTTGATGTTAAGCTATTTAGGATAGATGAACATTATATGATAAAACATTCATAAGGCTCGTGTTACAATTGTTTTTTATTATTTAGCTGTTAATACCATACATCATGCAATGATGTTTAAGATGTTTCATTTTATATACTTGGGATTAAAGTTAAATATTATTAAAATTTCGGAAGGATTTGATTCATGAATATTAAGTATAATATAAATTTTATTATATAATTAACCGGAATTATGTTAAATATTCATATATTAATCAAATATTTATTTAATATATAAAATTATTCTTTTGCATTAACAAGTATGTTAGATTGAAAAAAATAGAAGTTCGAAATTAAAGAAACGGAGTTATAAATAATTCTAAATTTGTTCATTTTTTGACTCTTAGAATTTGTTCAATCATTCAAGAAATTAAAGAAATTTGTTATAAATACATGGATTTATATGATATAACTGTTATATGACAAATTTTATAAGATAGCTTGTTATTAATACAAGCTGTTAGTTTATATTTGTTAGAAAATGAGCAGTTACAATTTTCTAGTTTTCTGTAAAATTTATACGAGCGATATACATAGTACTATGATTTGCAATTAATTGAAATGAGCGTATGCTAAATAATACCTTTGGATTTTTATCAGTCATGTATTGGTCGACAATATTTTCACATCTTGAGGCTGATGGTAATTGAACATAAAACTGACTAGTGCTTTTTACATCAGAAATTCTCATTTTAAGAGTTTGACCACTCAAAAGGCTTATGTCCACTCTTTCTATATTATTGAATGCTTGTACTTCTGTATTAGATGTTTCTAAATAAACAATAAAAATATTACAAAAATACTGTTATAGTGTGTATGTTATAATTTCGGAGACTCGACTCATACTTTGTGCAAATCTCTCCTGCCGCGCATCAGGAGGATTATTTATATATTTGTATATTTGTCAGTGATGTTGGAGAGTGTCACCGCTGCAGTCCGACCTGCATCCAGTCGAGTGAGAGGCCAACATCGCTTTGGAGTACCGGTCGTGAAGATTCGAGAATATACATATATATGTGTATGATATTGGATTCTTTAACATGTCGTTTTAAACACGTTATTGCGATAAATATCATCATTTGCCTCTGTAGTCAAAAAGATAAGATGCCTGCCCGATAAGTAAGAGATTCAGGTTTGATTCCTGGCTGAGATGACATTTTTCGCAAAAATAATTACGAATTTTCACGACTGGTTCGTGATCAGGCCCGCCGTGATGTACACCCTCCGTTCTTATTTTTATAACATTTAATACTTATGATACATAATTTAATCATAAATGTAACAATGTCAGAACAAATAGATTTCAAAATAATTCTTACCATCGATTGTCTCAACTGAAGTTTTTGTAGCGATAGTTGCAAGATTTCGCTCTATCAACATATTATTAACATCTTGTCCATTACAGTTTAATGAAATTATATATTGATTGTCATTCAAACTATGAAATATGCATTCGTATTTATCAGCATTGAAGCAATTATCGAGTGCGTTATTGTCCACCTCGGACCAACTCAAATTATTATTATTAGGTACAATATCTTTTAAGGAACATTGTACTGCCAATTTGGGCAATTGCATGAATTTTTTTTCGACAGGATAGATATTATCTCGATACACAATTGCACAGTTTCCGAAATCTATGTACTGAACTACGTATGCATCCTTTGCATAATTGCTTACAACTTCTGCTCGATAAAGAGCTCCATCTTCAGAGAACTTAGCTATAATTGTTGAACCGATCTAAAAAAAAACAAAAAAAAACAAAAAAAATGTAATGTAAAGTCACGCCTTTCTTTATTTAATTAAAGTGCTTTTCACAATGAATTCATTATTAGAATAAAAACAATAAACTTTAATAAAATAGAAAATGATAAAAATAGTAAAAATACCTGTAATTCTTGTGATACAGATTCTCTATTGGCATATATTTTTTGAATTTCGCTCATCATTGCAGAAAATTCAGCTTCTTTAGACAGTAGTTGACAAAAAAATTTATTCGGATTTATAAACCATGTAATAATTACATTTTGTTTAGATTCAGATTCACATGAAATAGTTTGCCATTTTGAATCAAGAGGAGCGTAATCTACAATTTTCGTCTCTGTCACAAATGTCTCGGGCGCTTTTTTACTCGCCGCCGTTTGTTTAGCATTTATCAAATCTGCAATTGCGCAGAACTCTTCATTTATATAATTAGTGTTTGGTACACTATCAACAACTTCACACAGCAATACTTCATATATCCCGTTTTCTTCGGCAACAAATTCCACTTGTAAGGATTTTCCTTCGGCCTTTTCCGAAAAGATTTCAAGTTGGTTTTCCTGGTTATCTATATTTGCCAACCCAAGCAGTTTACAATGTACTGCTTGCATTGGCAGTTTTAGAAATTCCTCTAGAATCACTTTAATATTTGTAAAATCAACTGATTCTGTATTTCCATAATCGACGAATTCTACAGTCGCGCTGTTCTCTTCTACAGACTTGATTACCGCTCTATACCACTTGAGATCTTCCGAGTATTGAGCAATACAATACGTGCCGCTTTGTATCTCGGAAGTTTGCATCGTTTCTCCACCCATTTCATAAGTTGTAGCAATGCTTTCCATAATAGGATTTAATTCCAAGCAATCAGGAGTTAATTGAATGAAAAAGTCCGATGGATTATTTATGAATACCACTTCGCAATTCTTTACAGATGTAAGAGCAATGTCAATATTTTTCAATGAAAGTTGGGATTTCTTGTCAACACTGTTTTGCTCTTTATTAACATCATTTGTATCCCATGATTCAGCGATTATCTGTAAATAATGTATATATATGTATATGTATATGATATCGTATATGTATATGATATACAACATTAAAGTCATTTAAATGTAAATATATAAATGTAAATATATAATCTATAATCTATAATATTAATTTTATAATTAATTTTTTTCTCACCTGATCATGTGAAAAATTGTTTGTATTATCTATTTTATTTCTAAACTTATTGTTATTCATGTTATAGTCACCTGTATTTAACAAAATGCAAAATTATAAAATCATATGTATCTTTTACACATATGAAATAATATATTTATAAATACCATTAAATCTCTCATTTCTATTAGTCCTCCATGCTGGTTTCTTGCCATCCCAATTTGTAGCGTGCGATTTACTTGAAGCTCCACCATCGTAGTTTCCCCCTCGTTCATTGTTAAAACTATTACGTTTAAAACCAAATTTCCCTCGTCTATCATTACCTTTAGATGAAGTATCAGAATCCTTGTCGCTACATACTGTATCATTAGCATTGTTACGATTATATCGTCGTTCATTGCCTGTAAATTTACTTCCACCATCTCGAGTTCCTCTACTATTTCTGTTATATGTATTTACATCATTTTCATCGTATTTATTATACGATTTATCTCTGTTAAATCTATTATTTGCTTTGTCTTTATTGAATCGATCGTTTTGCAAACCGTCACGATGAAAGTAACCACTAGTCTTCTCGCGTCTATTATCATGTTTTTCTGGAGACCATTCATTTTTCCAAGCATTTGATTTATTATCTTGGAAAGATTTGGCGTTTTGGCTATGATTCCAAGAATCCTTTTTATCATACCTATCTTTATTTTCACTATAAAAAAATTATAAAGTTATATTCAACATTTTTT
>NW_011933543.1:58498-86280 GCF_000187915.1 Pogonomyrmex barbatus
CTGTATATGGCAAAACTTCTGTATGGCCGAAATCACTAATATAATTTACACTTGTGCTCCATCACAGACATTACAACTGCCCGACATAATACCCCATCTCCACTGTCCTTGTGACGTCCTAAGCAAACCGATCCTGGCAATGGTGGTTCCTGCAATGGTTGCTTTGGACGGCTGTTTATTTCACTCATAAGACGAGTCAGTACAGCTCTCATGCTTTCAATCTGCACAGAAAATTTTTGTGGACCATCTTCCACATGTGATATAAGCACTTCATGATCCGAACCAACGTCTAATACTCGCGATTTAAACACGAGTGCTTCTTGAATTGGTGGAGGCAGTGGATGCTGTGACATCGAATGAGCAACATGCTTGTGTTGATTTATGTCAGGAGAAAAAGTTTTATGATACAATCCTTGCATATTGACATTATGATTCATATTTAGATTCTGCATCATTGGCATTGGTGCAAAGTTATTCATATTGCCTTTATTTTGTTGCTGATATACTGGCATTTGAAGTGGCTGAAGCATTCGAGGTTGCAGCGTATGTTTTGGTCTAAATAAAAATTTAATATAAAAAAAATTTTGAAAACTTTATATCATATAGGGGAAAAAAGAAATATAAAATATATTAATACCTGAACATATCTTGCAAAGTGGCTGGCAAAGCCATATGTTCCTTTACCAATAGTTCACTGAAATCTCCATTGTTGTACCACAGTTTTATCAGACAATGATTATGCATCATCTGAACTAAGGCTCTATATTCGTTGTAACATAAAATCTTTTTAATTCTCTCGATCGTCCTGTTCTCCCAAATACCATTTACAGGCAATATATTGATCAGTGTAAACTCTGCTGCCATTGCTGGATAAGCTCGCAGAGGTTCTGATCCATGTATATTGTCTAATAAATGAATTTCGGTTGGTGGTAGAATTTCCACATTGCCATAGTCAATAAATTGTACAACAATCATTCCATCAGGACGCACACTGAGTATCTTCGCTCGAAAATAACCATCAGACTGAAATCTGGCACAGCACAAAGTACCACTGATCAGTCTACTGCCTTTGGAAGGACAACCATACCCTTGATTGAACTGTTCTGTTAGTGGACCTATATAATGTTCTACAGCAGTAGCAGCTTGCTTATCCACTTGGCCCCAGATCTTTAAATATATATCATTGGGCTCTACATGAGTGACAAAAATGATAAGTTCAGAGGATAGTTGCGTGTGTTGGGTCATGTTGACTCGTTCTGGCAACATTTTTAGGTCGAATTGCTTTTTCCTTATACGTGCCAACCTTCTTTCTCGTTTTTTCGGCTTCCGTTCAAACTCTTCTCATCTACAACATAATACGACAATTTAATTTACAAGGAACCTTATCTCTGTCTTTCTCTTTCTTTCTACTTTCTATTGCCTTCGCAAATGTTTTGAGATGCCGCAGGTATTAGATTACGCCACCAATTATGCGATTACAGCCCAACCGGAAAACGAGTCTTCACCTCGATTCGAGTTGGTGAGAAATTTCGAAGCTTGCAATTCGATGCAGCCTCGTGTACGTATGTCGATCCCAGTTCGTCCAGAACGACGCATTCCAATGTCCGTATCTCGATCGCTATTTTTCGTCTTCTAAACAGCTCGCGAGCGCGTTCCACTTCATCGAACCTCTCTTTTCTTCCCTCCCAATCGCTTTCACCACCGGTAATCGCGCGCTAATCATCGAAACAATTTTGTCCTTGCTGTCGACCCTTTATTGTGCGGCTATATACAACGTACACATCCGACACAACGCAAACGACACGTAACTTTTTACGAAAGAAAAAAAAGGGATCTGCGAGCGGACGAAATGCTCGGATATTTAGTATGGTTACCTGAAATTCGATGTATTTTCGTTTCGTGTCACTTTTTCTCAATCTACTCGATCCGTTAATGACGCGATTCTACTATATCTCAAGCCTCGTTTTGAAAATCGCATCTTTTGGCGTTGATCCTTTGTTTAATGGGAACATCGAATGGTCTTATGGTCGAAAACGCGCTAAATTTAAATAGGGTGAACAAATCGATGTGTATTCTCGAAAACAAATGGAATAACAGAATAGAGAAGATCCGTGGATAAAATTTATAAATGAAAAAAATACTTATAATATGAAAATTATTAAAAAACAAAATGATAAAAACCTGTAAATCTTTCAAGCAAATAATGAATTTTTTTTCTTTGTTGGTTCGTATTTCTATTTGATAAATAAGGATGAAATAATTCTATAAGTACTCCAAGTGTAAATTGGAATGCAGCCTATATTTCAATACTATTTACAACATTATAAAATTTCACAATTAACGAATCATCATTATCAATATTATTCTACACAAATCACTTTTAAATATCTCTACTCTAACAATACATTTAGATTTTGCTAATGTTTAAACAATATTATAAAAGAAAATTGTACACAAAATGTATGTCATATATATATTAGATTAAATATTTGAGTTTTACTTAAATTTATTTGGAGAATAAACAATATTGCCGAAGAAAATGTATTTTTTATTTCTATATGTAATACAAGAGAAGAAGATAATTTGATATTTCTAAACATTGATGATTACAGATTTTATGTAAAACTAGCGATTATCGATTAGCGAGTATTGCACTCGATTTTTCTAAGAATAAATATTTTTTTCGTTATATTCTCTCTTTTTCATGTGCCTTTCTAAGGCATGAACACATTTTTATTAGAAACTTTAGTATATTTTAGATATATTTATCTTATCTTATACGACTAATTGTTGTTACAGCAGTTATATTACTGTTACACAACATAATAATTTTTAAAGTTAGACTTTTAAGTACATTATTCATCAACAAGTAGTTATTTTATAAATTTAAATTTGCTTTTCGCAAACTCTTATTATCTTTATGAGAACTTAATTGATATTCTTTTTTATCGATTGCATTATGATTAAACAGTTTTTAAAAACAGGAAGGAAAATTATTTACTGAATTAAGATAGTTACTTAACTAGAGATACTTAATCGTATATCAATTCTCGTATGCTGTACTTGAGCAATGTAGTTTGCTAGATCAATAAAGTTTATACATTAATGCACTTCTAGCAAACGTAACGTGTATTTGTGTAGAATACTATTACTTTATTGAGCTGAATAATACGAAGAGTTTGAAAACGAATCGGAGATTCTGAGATAAGATTATCACAATCTCTGAATACACGTTCGATATTTATAGCTATGAAAGAGTAGGATGATCCGAAATCGTCGCATCCTCCGTATCCTCTTCAAATTCGTTATCGCTATTTAAGGATAAATGCTCTCTTAAAACTAGAGAACGCATCTGTTCTAAAACCTGATGCAAGGAATCCGATCTCTGATCTATTCTATCATTTAGAGGAGTAGCATCACCGCTTGCTGTCCCACCTGCAGGTGTCTGTGGTGTGTTACTAGGTGGTATGGGGGTATTTGTGCCATCTCCTGTACCTGTAAATATGATACTTTTCATATTTGTTTAAAGACAGTGAATTTTCATCATTTAGATAATTTTATAAATAATTTTATTATTTTGCTTATTACTTACCCATACTATCACTTGCAGGACTAGCTGGCCGTTCAGCACCTCTTATTTCTCTCACAATCTCTTCGTCCTGCACATTGAGTCGTAATCCAGCAACGCCTTTTCTTGGAACATTATACAGATCTCTTTTGATTCTCCTTCGTCTGGAGGGATCATTTCGACGCAACTGAAGCATCGAACCAAAATCAGCAATGTAAAGAAATCCTGCGATCAACAATTCACAGGTTCTTTTGCCCTGTTTATACGCCGTTTCTAATTCAATACTTGTACGCTGATCGTATTGCCACCAACCTGTAAAAATTTATTTTAGTCATTTTTTCCATGTTACAAAAAAGATAAGAGATCATGCGTCATTCATTTGCAAATGACTTTGCAAATGATTTTGCAAAAGACGTATTATTAAAAAAATAATTAGAAAAATATACGAGGAAGTTTTAATAGAATAGATAGTTTTATTGAAAAAAAAAAGATATAGTCGTTTTTAATCTTAATCATATAACAGAGAACTCTTCAATTTTAATTATTAAGATTTTAAACTCGTTTTATGCCATTCAAGTTCATAACATACTTTATAAATTAGCATATATACATTTTTCTTGCGCACGCATTCTTTGTATGTAATGTTGTTTTTTAGATATATATTATTATGAGATAATGCAATATACAATGTTTATACGATGTATAAAATCAAAATATGAATGTAGCTCAGTAATGTCGTTAAATATAGTTTTGAAATCTTCATTTTAACGAATAATCTATTTTATATCTCGCAAGGGTTATCGTACACCGGAGACACCTTTACACGGAGCGTCTTTTCGATCACGTTTGATATTACGTTTGCAACGTGGGTTGTATTTTCTATATTGACAATTGTTTACAAAGTCAATAACGTAAAGCATGCCACAGATCAAAAGTTCACATTGTGCTTCCCCTAGTTTGTAAATAGTCTCCAGATCATTGCTTGTCCTCGGATCATATTTCCACCAACCTAAGAAGGGGTAGGATATGAAATTTTGTGCGCCCATGTATAAATGCTTTAAAGGAATTTGCAAAAAATTTATAAAAACATAACATTGAATGAAAGATTTACAAAAACTTTCCATTACAATTACAGATATTGAGTGTCGATCGTAACATAATTGTCAATCAAACTGGCATTCTTACCATTTCGACCTTCGTAAAACCATTGATACTCTTCCTCTGGATGTTCCGATTCCTTCTGAGGTTCTTCTATTTCCACCAGTTGAGGTCTCTCAAGGAAATCTGGTGGAATCTCTTGACGACACATCGGACATCGTTTGCTTTGATTAGCGACACCCTTTACACATAAATAGCAATATATGTGACTGCAGGGTAACCGCGCCGGATGAATGCATGGTTGCAAGCATACCGCGCATTCTGGTACAATAGTGGGACCTAGTAGAGCAACACAGACTTATAGATTTATATATATAAAAAATTTATTGAAAAATTATTTAAAAAAATAAATTTTCTCATTAAATTACATCTTGAAAAAAAGATCTAATGATCTGTTACATTATAAGAACTCAGACAAAGAAAAGTTTAAGTAACATAGAGTTAAATATAAAAAATTAAATTTTAATATATAGAAAACTATTTCAATGTACTAAATCTTTTCATTAATTGAAAGTGATTTTCTATTCCTAATTTCTTTATATTTAATTCCTTATTCCTATTTATTGTGTTTTAGTCCTTGCAATCCAGAAAACTATTAGGGTTCCAACACAATAAAAGGAAACAAGGAATTATAAAAGAAATATAAACTTATAAACAGAAAATTACTTTTTATTAATAAAAGAAAATCTTGACATTCCTTGATTGAGATACTCCTTATCGAAGCATGTTTTCCCGTCGATATTTAATTCTTCCTAATTTCTAAAACTTCTTATTCTTTTATTCTTCATATCTGAGCTCTAATGATTCATGGGGGCATAGTGCAACCGATGACAAAAACGCACCTTCCTTTTCCTCGGAATCCTTGTCCTTGTCCTTCTCCTTAATACCGCCGGATTTCTCCGGCACGTCGACCTTTGCCTGTGCCATGGCAGGACAGACCACGCGACTGACGGGGTCAGAGTATCATCGACGCGACCGAGTCTCTCGTTTGTAAACAGCAGCACGCGTCTCGTCAATATTCGCGATCGTCGGCCATGTTGCTTGTTTATGACGTGTCCCGGGGTTCTCAACTTGTCGCAGTCACCCGAAGTTATCGCTACTTTATTATCGCGCTCCTGCATCGAGATTGCAATTCTCGCGGTCATAATTACGAAACTCGCAACAATTTCATCGTTTTCTTTTTTCTTTCGTCTTTTTCAGGTGCTTCGTGACAATGACCTCAAGATGACAAGTAACGTCAGCTTGCTACTTGCTGGACTGGCCGATGATCTCGATGCCCGCTGCTGATTGATTGATGATTCTCAAATAGCACGAATTTTGCAGCAATATAACTGCAAAATTCATGTTGTATCAGAAAGCTCGTATGTAAGATACTCGTATTTCAAGATACCCGATAAAAAATTTTTCATATATAGATATAATAAAATAATTATACGTAAACTTACAAATATGTGTCTACCACGATACATACACAGAATTGACTAGGGTAAAAAAATAATAACATTTTCGATTACAGTGAATTTTGATGTAAGAGGTATTAATGATGTTATATCTAGTTTGGATTACTGTTATGATTAAACTGATTATAATCATATTTAAACGGTTAAAAACTTAACATTTCAGAAAGATATATCGCGAAAGATTAATTATATAAAGATTATGTTATAATAAATCTATTAATAATTTAACTTTATTACTTATTTAATTTTACACCTTTTTTTTTATATATTTTTAATCAAATTTGAATTCATGATGCACATCCAATTTAATCGATCTTCGAAATATTATAGCCAAAATATTATAAAAATCCATAATTCTGCGGCCACTTTGATCGAATTCTAATTAACTTAATCAATGATTAAT
The DNA here is from genome assembly GCF_000187915.1 of Pogonomyrmex barbatus. Next base: position 65,088 of record NW_011933543.1, read on the forward strand.
TTATTGAATAATGCTACTTGTGTTAATATTAATAAAATGTTAATTTTCTGTTTAACAAAATAAAGGAGTAAATCGGACAATAAATTATAATCCGAAATTTAAGCTTTGATTTGACTTAATCGCCAATTGAGTTAATCATAATTCGATCAAAATTGCCTTCAGTTTGTTTGTGATGTACTAATTTCTAATAATAAAATTTGGAAGGAGAAGGATAAAGAAAGAGTGAGTTTGTTTATATTTTTGAGATTCTTCAAGAATGGAAAAATTATTTTATGAGTTCGCTTTACAATAATAGAAATAAGAAATTATTCTAACGGACTTATAAGGTATTCTTTTTACAAGCACCCTCATGAGATTGTATGGAACGATATATTTGAGCACGACAGCTTCTATCAGCTGCAAAGAGAATATATCGAGTTCGTCACGATCACTAGCTATTATCGTTAAGCTCATTATCACCTTTTAAATTCTTATCAGCAACTATAACGTCTTGTCACGAGTAAAATTCGCTGATCGCGAATATTGGTCCGAGCGAATCTGTTTTTGATGAAACTATTTAGCTCGGCGCGAGCTATTAACACGAGCCTTTCGAGAAGCGGATAACTCTGTGATAATGAAAGATGAGCTGAAAACGGAAAATATCAAATGTGTTAAGTGTATAAAATGCGTTCTTCCTTTTAACATTAATTAAATTATCTAATGAACATTGATTTTTTATAATAATTATTAGATTAAACGATTAACTTCATTATTTGAAAGTTCATGAGACGTCTAAAGTATATTTCAAATATACACAATCATCTTTCTGACGTATATTTTAGACTTTTGTGCTGTTTGGACAATTTGGCACGGTTGCTTTTTTTCTATTTTAATGTGCTTGATATAAAAATTTAAAATAATAACTTATAAATTTGTTGTGAATTATATTTATGAATTTGACACTCAACAAGTTCGAGACTTTCCGTTCTCGATTGAGAAATACGATTCGTTGCTTTTGTGAATGTACGTAATAGTCCCTTAAAGCAAAGTACGAATGATCCATAATCAATCCAATGATAATATCGATTCGACAGAAGATTTGTTTCTCGGTGGTAATTTCGGACCACCGAGATAACTCAATGGATTGCCGAAAGTTCGTTGGCCACCCCGTAAGAAGACAGAAGTATTGAAAAATATCGGCTTGCCTGGTGCTAGAACGAGTAAAATAGCTTTCGTAATTAACCCTGCCTAATAATTCAATAGATTTCTTTTGAATGATTTCTTATAACTATTAAAAAAAGAAATACAAAAATATTTTTATTTGATCTTAATTAAATTGCCAATATAATAAGTAAAACAAAATAAAAATAAGATTGTAATTGTATCTCAAAATTACTTTTCATAAGAGAAATAATTAAAATAACATAGAAATATGAATATTTTCAAATCGTAAATAAAATTCGATCGTAAGTGAAAATTAATAATCATTTGAAAATGTATTATGTGACAGAGCATGTATATTAGAATTTCTTAAACCAAAGAAGAAGGAAGTGATTTCTTCGTTCGTGTTACTGACCTAAGTAGTTTCCTTGCATCTTCGATTGTCTTCCAATGTCTCCATCCGCGGACGCCTAAACGAAGTGAAAGTTTGCTTTAAATTTTCGATCTTTCACTGTATCACAGGTCAAAACAATAGATTCATTCTGTTTTCTTCAATCTTTCGTTAGTGCATGTTATATTATGTAACAAACACGCTGACACTTGGAATAGGCTTGCCTTCGTAGAGCCTACAGAGGTTTCTGTAGCCCAAAGCGTGCATGCGATGGAGTGAATGTTCTTCACGTGCCAATAAACCCGCTTCGATATCAGGCAATTCGGGTTAACCGCCGTCTATGCACTCGTGCAGTGTTGTGATAAAAAGGCTTCACCGATGTCTTCGTAGAATGTTTTTAAATCAATGATTAGTTTAACCTGGGAATACTTGCGCCGGTTGTAATTTACATCAAGCATTTGTATGTTCGGATTTTGTTACTTCAAACAGATCATGTCTATTTATCTGTCGCAATAAAATACGATTACATCTCTTCGCGACATCCAACATTAAATTTAAAATTATCTTGAGGAGTATAATATCTCTGGAATTTATTCTCTAGATCTCTTACACAGAGATCTATGGGATTGAAGAAATTCCTTTGATCATATTCCTCGGATTCTCGATAAATTCCTTTCAGATAATAAAAATATGTCGTATATTTATACCATGTTTATATCTTACATGCACATGCTTATCTAATAGCGGGGGAAAGTAATTCATAAGCAAATACATTGCCTAGAGAAATGATTCGTAAATAACAACCTGTTGTTGTTGTTGTTGTGTGTAAAGTACAACCTGTTGAATTATTTGTTCATTCCCGGGTTAAGAGACTTCGTCGAATGAGAAAAGGCGGCGAATTTGCGAGAAAAAGCTTGGCTGTGTAGGAGAGGCGTGAGAGATGGTTACAGCGATGCAACAAACTCGAGTTAATGGAAAAAAATCGTATATTTCTTTTGTCATTTCTGTCTGTCTATAACATGCTATAAAATGTATCTCGAGATTCATAATGTCTAAAAATTGCTAATTTAGAATGATATAAATCTTTTGTCATTCCGAATAGGATGCATTTATAATGTTTGTATCGAGAGGAGGAGGTACATTCGAGCACGCAACGTATTTTTATCATTCGCCAGCTATGCCATTATAAATTGTCAATACAAGTATCATAAGAAATATCACAAAAAATTGAAAAATAAAAATGCTAACAAACCCATTAATTAGAATTTCGGGATAATAAACTTTTGTGTATTAACTTTTATTACTTAATAAAATATTTTTTGACATATATAAATAAATATAATTTATTATGTATGTAAAAAATATTTTCTATAGTCATGAAATGATATAAATTATGTTACGATTATAATAAATATAAAAAATATATATACAATAAAAATGTATTATACATTTTTATATATTTAACTTATAATAATATTATCCCAAAAAGTTTCTTGTTATTGGTTACAATGCATTCGGCCACAATGCATGACGATTTAAATCTTAAATAACAAATTGGATTATGATTCAGAGAAACAGGATTGCGAAAGAATAAGTTAAGATGCGATTCGCGAGCTAACATTCGTACATATCACTGTCCACGTGCGTGACAAATCGTACCTCTAAAATTCGCACGATGTTTTCGTTTCGTCGGTTTTTAAAATGGAGTCTAACGGTTTAACACTCTCCTCATCATTAGACCAATCCCTGTGCTGAAATTATGCCTGATATATTATAAAGTTTAATCGGATTTTAGATGATTCGATTTTTTTGCGCTTTGTGAATTATATCGCATGATTATTTTGATCGCCACCAAAAGCACACAAACGTCACACTTATTTTGTACGATTGCACGAAGCAGCGAAATCAAACTAAACAGATTCGCAGATGTACATTAAAGCAAACTATAGAATTATTATTATAAAAATTTAATAAAAATTAAGTACTAAGTAAAAATTTTGTAACTTGCAATATTTATTCAAAATTATTTTATCAAAAAATTAAGTTTGCTCTTTTGATGTACATCGCAATCATTTCTCAGTGACGATAACATAAATCTATGCTGTGGTGTCCTTTTTGTGGTTAATGATGTGATATCAGATACAATCAGATATAATAGCTAGATATATTGTAAAAATATGTGAATGTCTTTAATCGATAAAATAGCATTTCCTTTATTTAGATTCTTTTTTTCTTTTTAATAAGATTATGTGATTCTTTTTCATATCAGAGATATTATAGGTTTTATCTTATCTCGAAATATTCGTTGTAAATTTATTTTTGTCTCATTATCATTAAGTTACTTTATAGGCACTACAGTCTTAAAATAGTCTTTTATTCGAGCTAAGTACGTATGGCTTCCCCTATAGCTAATCAATACTGGAAAAATACTGACGACATGCTACATAAGAAATACAAATAGGTGCTTGACTATACGCTAACTTTTTCTACATTATTCGATACGTCTTTCTCTCTCCGAATACGGCTATAAATCAAACTTTGAATCGTATATATATATGATTTATGCGTAAATAATTTATAAAATAAAATACATAAATTATAGTTTGTGATAGGAAATTAATGTTTACATTGCAATGATAATAAACAAAACGCGATTTTACGAACTTATCATATATTAACTAATTATTATCTTTTATCATTAAAAGAACGCGTTTATTATTTTATTTTCTGATAATGAATTTTTATGAATTTCACGCGCAAAATGTAATTTTGAGCGTACAATTATGCGTGCTAGTTATGAATAGTTTAATTGGTTAAATGAATATTTAAAATTTTGAAGTGCCCCTAACAGTAGCTAATAAGCTACATTATATTTCGATCTCACACTCAATAACCTCGTTTACGCTCATATTGTGATTATAAACTGTATATATCGTCTTAAAATTTACATGTGTATATGATTGTCATTTGAGAACGCTTTATCGCGGTATTTACATTAGTCGAAACGCACGACTACTTTTAAACGTATTAATTATTGTCGTCAGTCAATTTAATTAATTGTTTTGAGTGCGATATGCGGACGCGACGTCGACGTAGCCTCTACCTCGAGACTGGAGACTCACTTCATCACCATTAATCAACCTCGCCGTGACCTTTTCGGGCCGAGCTGCTCCACGAAGTTTTCTGAACTTGATCGGCGCGTTAAGATCGAGACTCATCGGTCTCTTCGCCACGGTACTCTTCGCATTATTCGTATTATTCGTATTATTCATACTATTCGCCTTGAGTATTATACGCTCGGTTTTGATCTCATTCAAACCCGTCACGGAAAAGTTCGTCTCGAGGAGTGCTTGCGTTTCGTCTGGGTCCAATTCATCGGTCAAGGAAGTTCTCCTTGCCTTATTTCTTACCGGTATAACGAGAAGTTCATCATCTTGGTCGTCTCTCGTTTCATCTTCTTGTTTCTCCTTTTGAGGTTGATCTTTTTTCTCGTCTGTCTCTGGCTCATGAGTATTCTCTTCCTCTTCATCATCTTCTTCCTCCTCCTCTTCCTCCTCGCGTTCTTCTAATTCAGGTTCTTCTCTTAAATCTTCCATTGACTGTTGGAGAAAGATATAAAGCTTAATAATTTTCATCAATCATGATATGGAAAAATATTGTATCACATCGGGCATTGCGACGAAAGCGTGAATTTGTATGAACGCATGAAAAAGTCACATTTGAGAAAAATGATGTATGAAATTCATAAACACTATCGTTTTGATATAGTGCTCGTATGTTTTCCCATAACGTAATATTGGTAAATAGTAAGTTTGTGAATTTATTACGAATTGTAAAGTCAAGTGCAAGAAGGGTATGCTTTGAAGAAGAAGCAATCGAATCGGTTTATTTTTATTTTGTGCATTCGATGTATCCGCAGAAATGTGTCATAAAGTGAATGAAAATACAAGTACAACAACGAACTCAACAACGATTTTAACAAATGCATGCAAAGCCCTTTTGCAAGCCTGACCAAGCTATTACACATTCTTTTACGAAAAAAAGAAAAAATCTTTACGAATGGGTTCGGTTTCACAGGTTTAATGACGAGGCCTGTATTTACCCCTAGGAGCTCCTTTTTCTCTGGTTCTTCATCTGCTGTAATGCAAAACAAACACACAAATACAAAACAGAAACACAAATAGCGATTAAATCATAATATGTAAAATATTATGAACAATGCAAATTTTATCTTGTGTTATATAATTATGAAATTAGTTTAGAACTATCGCGAATTCTTGATGAATGTCGTAATATTTGATTTTCTTTTATATTTTAGAGAAAAATATGTCGTGTTGGAATATGAAATTAGTACATCTTTATTTTTATTTATTTTTTTTTTGAGTTGATTGAAAATGCGGAAATTTGTATAATGTTTATCAAGAATTGTAATACTAGAAAAGTGCTGGAAATGATACTTATTGTTTTTTAAAACTTAATAAAACTTCACAGCCACATATTGACATGACAATGGTTTATTTCAAATATTTTATAGGGAAAAAAAATCGAAGGAATTTAAACTTTTATTATTGGATTTATATAAAAAAAATTGAACAAAAATTGGAACAAAATATATCCTATTTTATAGCTATATCAATTTTTTCTATATTTTTTCTTTTAAATAAAAAAAATAAATTAGAGTACCTTTTGCGAAACCTATGTGAACTTTTTTATCGTTTATTACGTCCTTGGGTTCCGTATTCGGCAGTGATTTGTATTCTTTGGCATTAGACACTTTAACGTGAGTACCATTCGGCCTTTTGTCGTCGTCCATCATGTTTTTAAAGCCAATCGCTTTCACACCGGTCGCGGATACTAGAGATTCCGTATACTGTTGCGGTTGCCATCGTTGCGAACCGGAAGCGGTACTCGTAACCGTTCCCGAGGCCGCGGCGCGACGTCGTTGACGATCCTTGCGTGCACTTCGCCATACCTCGTAAATACACCCGACTACCGCGGCCACGAAGACACAGCATAGGGCTATAAAAATGTACGTTCCCGCACCCTGTTCCTCTTGCGTGGCGCCTGAATATTGTGATTTGTACAGGATTCTTTCTGGTGGGTCTTCTACCCACGCTTTATCGCGACCCTTTAAAGAGATATTTTGTGACGTATCATTTTTTTGTTGAATAAACATTTATTTATAATGCTGTTAAACCGTATTGATGCAAATATTAATGAAAATATAATGTTATAGACTCAAAGAAAATAAAAAATGTAATAATTACATATTTCAAAATGTATAATAAGGAAAAAGTTATCTAACAATTTAATATCTTTTAAAGATATTATAGACTATTTCAAAACATGTAAATCTGCTGCGTTATTTGATTTGATAGATTTGAGAAGAGATAATAGGTCGAGATAATAGCGAAATAATGTAACATAAAACGGATCTATGTTTAATTTCCGAGTTTCTCACCACGCTGTCGTTCTTGGGTGGTTCAAGACCACCCGGTTGAACATGGAAGACCGCACATTGAGCGCTTCTAACGCCGGCGGGTATCGTTGCCCGCACGGTCTCGCTGCCCTGTTTTGTAAAGAGCATATATTCCTCCAATGGCTTCATATCGGCACCTCCGTTAATCGATATGACGACATCTAAAAGAAAAGTATAATTTGTACTTTGATCATGGCTGATTTGAATTACTAATTATTTGTTTGTTTTGTCTTAAAAAAAAAAGAAAATATATTCAGAATATCGCCTTTCAATTAGAGAAATCGCAGAGAAAACTCACTACTAAGGCATCCAGTGTAGCCTTTATAAGCGATAAATCGCGAATCAGTGGTATTCAATCCACCAAGTTGTATTTCTGTGGCACCTGGAGCTTCGTCCTCGTCTGGAATCGGTATCCCCGGAATGGGCAGTAGTTGAACAGGTTCGCGGTCAATCTGGAAATATATACAAATTACAGTGAAGTTACAGTTAGTTTATAATTTCTCGTATATAATCTCACATATAAATTCTTTAAAAAAAATCAAAACTAACTAAGAGAGTAGCTGTGTTGTTATCGCGAACGTAGTAGACGCTATGACGTGCACCATTTAGGAAATTCCGATCGCTCAGGCGCACTCCAGCCGCCGAACCATCCCTGTCTTCTTCGAAGATGAGCTGTCCCTCGGACGTTAAGGCCACCAATAAGTAGTAGCTCCTTCTGGAAAAAAGTTTTTCGAAAGACATCCAGAACTCCATGCATCGGCGACTGGTGTCGAAATGCTCGAATGTTACGTGGGTATTAAAAAAAAAAAATTAAGATCAATGCTTTACTTGTTGTCAGTCTGTACCAGCAGCAACGCGGTGGTTCGCTGTCGTAATTCGTTCGTTGAGAATGCCAATTGTACTTTCACCTGATTCACTTCGCCCTCGAGTTCGAATTCACGCTGGAGTACGCTTTCTCCGCTAAAGTCGGCACCTTTTTCTGTGGAAAGAATTTTCAGAAATATTACAACTTTTTCGTATTGATTTGATGGTTTCTCTGTAAAATAAGAATTTTATTTCACAAAACGTTATTTTAATGGCCTTTTGCTTTTTCTATTTTTAAAAAAACATATTTAAATATTTAGATTGTATCTGCGAATCTTTATATGTTGCAATCTTTAGATTTTATTCTTTAGAGATATATCTTCAAAATCTCGACTTCTTGCAGTTGCATCTTTGTGTCTAATTTCAACTTGAAGAATATATTACTTAAAGTGATAAGCGAGAGCGAACGTGACATAGTAGACAACGGATTGGTCTAATACGCTAAAGATCCCGGGTTCGAGTAGGATCAAAAATATTTTCATACGCTCGTGCCTCCTCGATAGTCTGGCAAACCACGAGAGTATTCTTATCCCCAGAACCTCCTCAAAAATTTGCCGTTCGGAACCGGCGTTAAAAAGTAGGTCCCATATGCCTGTATCACTTACATACGCAATGTTGGTACCGTTTGAAATGTAGAGGTGTACGAAATTATTCAAGTGATCATTTGCACAAAGTATCGGAGAGTGAGTATCGTAAGTTTTTAAATTAATTAAAATATTTTGCAGCAGCATACTTTTTAGTGTGCACTACAGGCATATGAGAATAAGATAGAATAGACTTATATGAAAGTAAAAGAAGAAAGTGATAAGTAGTAATTACCATCAGCACAATGCTCGCCAAAATAGGATGTCAATTCGCAATTGCAAGAAGATTCCTGCCTACCGAAATCTTCTGTGCAAATTCCTAAGTTCTTGCAAGGCATTGCATCGCATTTCATTTGACAATTCGGCAAAACACCTTTACTTCCTTCATGATTTGCTTCGCTGGCTAAACTCGGTAGATCGACAAGGTATTTGCCGATCATGAGTCCTCGCAGGCAGCCAACGTAACCTTGAATTAAAGCGCCTTCTTTTCCAATTCTGAGAAGATTGTCAGGATCAAATCCCCCTAAATTTACCTAAATAAGTATGTCCACAAATTTATATTTTGTTTTCATATTCACTTATTATGCATTAGAAATAGCCAAAGAAGTCATTTTTCAAATGATAATTATGTATTTTATAATATTCTAAAGATTAAAAGATATCATAATATTTAAGTTGTTTCTTTTAGATCTTTAAATACTCTTTTGTTATTTGATAGCTTAATATGAAACAAAAGATTAATATTTATTCAAAGCATTACCTGAAAATAATCGGCGGGAGGTGCAGGCGGCCGTTGCGGTGCTAGAACTTCTTTCTCCGGATTCGTCCAAGGCTTATTTGAATATGTATCTAGAAGTACTGGTGTCGCGTTCAATGTGACATTATATTCATTCACGTACAACGTAGTCCAATTCTCGCCTCGAATTATAGCGATTTGTACAGAAATTCCAGTGTTAACATCTGATGAAAACGCGAATTATTCCTTCTTATAACTTTTGATACGCGCGTCGCATATATTCATTTATTGTATAAGTTGCACATTACACTAAGAGCATACCATGAGATGAATATTTTAACTTACTTGGATTTTCCACGGTAATATTTTTTATCTCATTGCCAGCGTTGAAAAAGATACACAATATTGGTACCGTTTGAGATGTAGAGGTGTACGAAATTATTCAAGTGATCATTCGCATAAAGTATCAAAGAGTGAGTATCGTAAGTTCTTAAATTAATTAAAAATATTTTTGCAGCAGCATACTTTTCAGCTGCGATCTCTCTTCGTTGTCGTCCATCCGAAATAGTTTTTCTTCAAGAACCGCTCCGGGTGAAGTAAACGTCAGTGCTTTATTATTGATATCTAGATTTAGAAATATTATTTTTAGCATCGTCCTCTAAATTAAACAATTTATCTTTAATTAATTTCAAATCAATATTTAAAAAACTAGGAACATTTTTTTTAAAAAATGTCTCTCCATTTCACAAGTAGCGAATATATATAATGTGTGTGTGTGTGTGTGTGTGTGTGTGTGTGTGTGTGTGTGTGTGTGTGTGTGTGTGTGTGTGTGTGTGTGTGTGTGTGTCAAAAATCTCAGAAAGTTTGCCATTCGGAACCGGCGTTAAAATGTAGGTTCCATATACCTGTGCAATCGCCTTCGTGCGCATCACAGGCATATAAAAAGAGAGATATTGATACAGAGCTTATTCTAAACTAAGAATAAGAAGAAGATTTTTAAGTAATCGAGTAAAATTATTTACTTGTCTCGCAATAAGTGCCTAAGTGCGCCCATCGATTTTCGCATACGCATTCGAAATTGCTCCACAACTCGACGCATCTGGCGCCGTTCTGACACTTGTTCGGTTGACACGAAGGCTTACAATCTTTAATGATTTCCGACAAGTGCACCGACATATAACTGTGGATATCTAATATCTCTCCGTTAACAACGAGACCTCGAAAGCAACCGATAAGACCTTGTCGAACGGAAGAAGTCTTTAAGTGCTCTCTAAAAGACAAAGAGTGATTCGAACGAAAAATTAATCATTCAAATACAAATTATTATTTATCATAATAATAAATCATCATATATAAATTGTAACAATTAATTATCAATTTGTAAAAAGTTACTCACGCAGTAGCACCGCCGATGAACATGGATCCCTCGAAAGGACCGAACTCTTCTTCGGGAAACAAATCCACCATTCGAAAATCGGTGTTGATCATGAATCTCACATGATAATCATTATAGTCAATCCAAATTTTCTGCCACTCGCCATTGTTTAATTTTCGTCGACTTTCTACTTGTAATTCGCGATTGGTACCAGTATTCAAAGTGAAATTGAAGGTCAATCGATATTCCGATGTTAACGCGACCATGAACGAAGGATAGTTACTGCGGATTGGCGGTTGATAGAGAAGAATAGCTTTCTCGCCTGTCGTTCGGAAACTGAAGGCTATATCACCTTTCCTCCAACCAGGCACTTCGATATACGATTGTGACGTCGTGAATGTTACGACGTATTTTTGCGTATCTAGAATTTCATTGTTAATTAATCTTATAAATTTTTTGTTTTCAATTTTTAACTTTTTATATGATAATATTTACTATAAAGTACTAGTTGCTTAAAAAATATTTTATTTTCTTTTCATTGCTTAATCCTTAGAAGTGAAATTATCTTAATTAAGATATATCATTTCTATTTGTAAATGATTATGTAAGTATTTACATACTCATTTACATAGAGCGAGGCACAGTAGACAGCGCACTGGTCTACTATGCCAGAGGTCTCGGGTTCGATTCTGGACAGAGCCAAATAAAATAAAATATTTACGCTCGTCTCCTCTCGGAAGGCAATGGCAACCCTTCCCCCCCCTCCCCCAACCAGAAAATAACTTTGCCATGAGCGTCCCAAAAATTTACCGTTCGGAACCGGCGTTAAATTGATCCCATATACCTGTGTATAATCATCGTGCGTACAAGTATATGAGAGAGAGAGATCACCACCATGCTCGGATACGAGCAATAGGATTGAGGAGGAGAATGGAAGGTACTTACTTGTTTCAACGCATTCTAATGGTCCTAAGGTGATGCGTCCCCGAGCATCTTCCTCGAGATCTCTCTGTTGCAAGAACACCATTCCGATGATGCCCAAGGAATCAGGTGTTTCGTAATACCCCTCATCTGATAGCCATTTTCCGGCATTTCCGGCGGACACGTCGCAGTTACAGCTCAAATTGGAGTTCACGCATGTTCTGTTCACTAAAGTAAAATTAATAAATAACATTCTTCGCAAGACAACGATTAAAGTCTTCGCGAGATTTTGTTTAAATCATTACGAGTCACACTAGAAATATATTTAAGAAGGGACTTACTTCCACAAGGGCAAGATCCGCGATTGACGTTTCCAATATAATCGACGGTGGTGCCTTTAGAGCCTAAGAACCAAGTAGCACTATGCAATTCCAAGGGTGCCTTGTAGCAATCATATTTTACATATTGGCTGCAATAAAGTGAATGCGAGATCAGCTCTTGAAGCATCTCGGCGGTGAACTGTCTATACTTGATGCTGAAGGAGAAATCATTCTCAGTGCTGGATCTGACGTCCACTTGAGAGGGTAAATTGTGTTCGACAATTGTCTTAGTCGAATCTTCAATCGATTGAAATTCGCATTTTACTAACGCAGGCGGAAATCGACCATTCCCATCGATGTCAATTTTGTAAACATCGTCTTGCGTGTATCCCAAGAGAGCCAATTCTTCACAGGTCTTTCTGTATTGTGCTAGAAAGATGATATTAAAAATTAGACTTAAATTGTAGAGATATATAATCATATTATTATAATCATATTATATAAAATCATTATTTTTTTTATTTTTATTTGTTGTAATTTATGTATATAATTTTTATATATTTATATATATATATTTATGTTGTATAATTTAGAATTAAAATAACATAATTATTAAAATAACAAGAAAATTATTTGTACAAAGTTAATTACTTTTATACAAATATAGAAAAAGAAGCTTTTATTATTATATACTATTTTAAATATCTTTAACATTTAAACATATTTAACATTTTAAATTACTTTACAATATATATCATGACAATCCATAACTGTGTAATTAACAAAATTGGCTAAACATTAAAAAGATCAGTCTACTAATCAGTTTAATAAATTCTGATTTTAAAGAAAGATTTTATAGAAGTTACAATCTTTATTTTTAGTTTCTTTATTTTTAGTCTACTAATATTTGAAAGCGAACGTGGCATAGCGCACTAGTCTACTATGCCAGAGGTCCCGGGTCCGATTTCCGGCAGAGCCAAATAAAATAAAATATTTATGCTCATCTCCTCTTGGAAAACAAACTGGCAAACTACGAGTTTTCCCATAAGCGTCTCTCAACCAAAAATTTGCCGTTCGGAACCGGTGTTAAATTGTAGGTCTCATATACCCGTGTATAATCATCGTGCGCACCACAGATATGAGAGAGAGAGAGAGATCATCATGCTCGAATAGTGATATTATTGAATCAATTATTCATCACGATTTCTCTTACCAAAGTGACAGTTTTTCCCGATATATCCGGTGTCTGTGCAATCGCATGTGATCCTGTCTTCCTTAACCGAACATTTACCACCATGTTCGCATGTATTTGGTCTCTTGCACGGATCCACAAACTGACAATTGTCTAAAGCAACTTCTCCGACTACTCTCTCAGTATTAATCACATATCTAGGTTCGATTCTTTGGCCATTTACTTTTATCTCACGCATACATCCTACTAAACCTAAATTTTCGAGATAAGAAATTTTTTTTTATCATGTTCACGTTGACTTTTTCATATTTTAAATTAAATCATCAATTTTACTTACCGGCATTACTTTTGCCGCTTCCTATAATAACTTTATCACCCAGTTCGAATGTCATAGCAAAGAGCTTGCTCTGCTTATTCCTATAATCGAGGAGAATATTGAGTTCGCCCTTTGTGTAATTCAGCTCGACTGCGTGCCAGGAAGTGTTATATGGAGGAAATTTTACTGAAGTTGATACCGTAATATTTTCCGTTATAACTGGTACCAATTGAAAACGAATTTCGTCATTCACTTGACGTAACTATAACCATATACGAAAAAAAGAAAATTACCAGAAATCGAAAATGTGAAAGAAATAAGAAAATGTAGAGCGATATTATAACTATACCTCCCAATAACCAACACCGCGACTGCTTTTTACATCTCCCGAAGCGATGATCGCGATTGGCTTTGAGCTTTTAAAGTCAAAGTTTAATTTCAGCGAATCGGTTCGTTCAATCGGCCACCAGATGTGACTTCCTGCAAAAGGATATGTGATCGGAATGACTTCGACGTCGGCTTCGTAGTATTCTGGCTCTAGCACACCGATGTAGTGCACCATCGGATTGGAACGCTTCAATTCGTATATAATCGATTTGTCGTTGAAAAACACATATTTCAAGGAACCTGGGAAGATATAAAATTATATCATCAACAAAAATTATCAATTAAATTATTTTTGATTAATAATTAATATCAGGTGTTAATAATTTCATCGAACCTGCAAAATTATTGTGTGACCGAAGACCCTTCTTCTTGTGGAGCTCTGGACCACCACCGATGTATATTTCCGGATCGATAATCATATTCCAATTTTCTCCCGGCACTTCTAGTACTTTTACATCGTCGTCCAAGCTGACGAAAACGGAAGATCCATTATGGAATATGGTCAAATTATTCCAATGGTCAGATGTGACGTAATCGCCCAATGTAGTGGAGATTTTCGAATGGTGCCCGAAATCAAGTTCAACGTGAACTGATTCGTTTATAATGGAAGCCGCAATGTAATGCGGGGTGCCGTCGATTTCACCGGAAGCGTAAAACAGGGCGGAGTCATCCCATTTTGTCTGAAATTTATTATAAATCTTTGTTAAAAAAAGAAATAACTAAAGAAATAAATAAGAAACAAATAAAATAGAACTTTTAGCTGATATTATAACACGATAATCTTTAATAAAATATTATATTCCTGTCATTCCATAGCGGGGAAAGTATTCAATGACAATAATTGCATATTCAACATGTGACAAATTTCATTGTGTTCTCACAATGACCTATTGCGATTCAATTTGAGAAGCGGAACTCGACACTCTCTCGAAGAGTTTCCATGGTGAACGTTTTGTCATAGAGATGGCCGGATAGATAAAAGCAGCTGCTCGTGAAAATACAAAATGCGCCCCTCTCGATTCCAACAAAGAGGTATGGCGTTTCACTATAATGAATCAATAAGCCCGCGACAAAGGAAAGAAGCATGGTTTCGTTACAATAAGCGCCCGTGGTCAAATACCTTAAAAGCGAGGCTGATCCTGTTGACAGACGAATGAACACGATCCTTCCAATCGTACACGCGGAAAGACACATATGAGGAGCCTCTCAGCGTCAGTATCGTCGCGGCTGAAAAATGATGTTACATTTCAAACTCCATTAGTCTCGCATTCGGAATATCTAGACCCTTTTAAACGTGCATAAAAGCCCTATTTCTTTTCGGGCGGAGAAATATAACTTATACAGAATATCCATCATTTCTACTATTTGAACTATTGAACATTCTTCTGATAATAGCTAAGAGTTTCGGATTAAATCTTAGGAGACATAATCAATTATTTGATTAATTAATATATAATATGTATTCTAGTGAAAAATATTTTTTATTAAATTCTACTTTACGTACTGTATACATCGCAACGTTCACCCTCGTAATTCGTTCCGAAACAATCACATGTCAGACTATTATAATGGTTTACGCACTGATCGGGGACGAAGCATAAGTTTTCTCGTGTTCTGCACCTAAATTAAAATTTAGATAATCATCGAATATACTTTATATTTTGTATACATTTTTTCTTTTCTTTCTTAAGAAAAAAATACTCACTTATCGATACATCCTTCCTTCACATTCTCGTGCTTGGTCGCAATTAGTGGTCGAATGGGTAGCAAGTCGCTGGCAGATTTTCCAGAACTCAAAACCATATCTCTGATGCAGCCAACGAAGGATTCTATTATATATTTTACTCCATGTAATCGTTCTTCGGAACTCAGTCCTGTTAAAACGGCAATAAAATGATAAAAACATGAAGAAATTTTTATACGAGGATCCGAAAAAGATTTTGCTCACCTCCGATGAGAACGACTGAAGCTAATTCTTCGGATACTCCATAATTAACGATACGTTCTAAAACTTTTAGAGTAGTCTCGGCTTGCTTATCATCGACTCTAGCGATTAACTTCGCTCCGTGCACGTCGATTCTTACAAGAACGCTATGCCATTCGTCCCTATTGAGTCCTTGGCCTACTGTCAAACTGGTTGACTGTTTGCCGAACACATGAACAACTTTCAACTGACCCTTTTCTACTATCACATAAAGGGCATAGGGATCGAGGCTCTCCGGACGATCTTTGACGCTGTGATAAACTAGTAAGCCATGTGGAAGTTTGGTGCGGAACTTGAAGGATATCTCACGACACAATCTGTTAGGGTACATTAAATAATGTATCCATTTTTTTTATGTTATTAAAATAATATAAAATTATTATTACATATGAGATATTAAAATAATATAAATTAGTATAATAAACATATTAAATACGTAATATATTTTGTTTTGCAAATTAGAAAATACAATGTTAAACGTTAATAGATAATTTAAATTGTCATGTTCACCTTAATTGGAAGGTTTTGATGCCAGGGCCGTCGAGTTGAATGAAGGTATTGCTTTGTGCGAACATAAACGTCTTTTCGTGGCCAGATTCCATGAAAGTTAATTCCTTTGATAAAAATACACATGATAGAAATAATTTTCTTGGTTTGCGTAAAATGTGATGCATTTTTATATAAATAACGATGGTTCTACCTTTCCTCGTAGATGCTTCGGTACCGGCGGTTTCGTCGGTTTCGGAGGTGTAAAGGTCGGCCGTGGTGTGCTAGTTGTTGTAGGAGGTGAAGTGCTCATTGTCGTGGTGCTTGTTGTGACAAATACACTGCCCTTCGTTACGAGATAGGGTGGCAGCGTATCTAAAAATAATCAATAAATCCGTGATAATTCTGTTATCATTAAATTTACACAAAGCTCTCTATATTAAAAGTTTTCATGCGTTTTCAATCTATTTTAATTAACAAATAGATATGTTTAATTTACAAATAAAAATAATAGATATGTTTAATTCATAAAAAGTTTTATATATTCAAAATGTTCCCACTTATTTTTTCAACTTTGATTTGTTAATTGATTAGTTATATTTATTATTTTATTATGCTACTTTATCTTTTTAATTTAAATATATTTAATTAATTGATTGATTTATTCTTTTGCATTTTATACTTTTTCTCACACAGTTAATTAATATATGATATTTAATACTTGATAATTAATATATGATATTTAATACTTGATAATAAGTTTCACTTCAATACATTTTTGTAAAAGTTTCTTACGATCAGCACCACCGACACAATAATACAGGCACTCCGCTTCTGAGTTAAACCGATTCTCATTTCCTAAACAACCGCCATAAGGAAAAGTTCGGCATTTTCCTTCGGCTTTGTTGAAAGTCCACTTGTGAACGTAGTGCTTGCAAGGTCCTGGTTCTGTCTTGATAAGGCATTTGTCGGGTAGAATTCTTTTGGTCGTAGTAAATTCTTCCGTTTCTTCGACCATATCCGTTTTTGGCGAATCTGTTTGATTCGCCGGCATCTTTGCAACTATGTTGAGCAAAACAAAGATCCCGAGGATCTTCTTGTAGCGGTGGATCATCGTTCCTCATCCGCTGAAAGAGCAATCCAATTTTTAAAAATTAAAATAAAAACAATAAAAATTTCGCAATACAATATATCAACGCGATAGTACGCGTGCACTTCTTGTTTAATTATCAAATTGCATTTTTTAATGGCACACACTCACATCCATCCATCCACCCACACACATCCCCCCCTACACACACACACACACACACACACATACATCAAGTATGCGCTCTATTTATTATCGTTTTACAAACATTTAACAAATAATTGAATATATGATATTTAATTATTATATTAATTAGTAATACGTAAATATTGATTAACTAACTAACTAACTAATTAATTAACTAACTAGATTGTACTCTTTAATAATTTTTCTATCGTGTTTTAAATGGTTGCTGAGGAAGGCTCTATGAAGCCGAAACGTTTAACTCTAAATTTAGCTTATTTTTCTTGTTGACTTTTGTTATCTCAGATAAACAATAAAAAATTTTTTGATTGTAATAAATTTGATTGTAATAAATATTGTGTTTATAAAAACATTTAATCTCTCGCTCGTTTGTTGGCCTTTTTCTCTTGTTATTGATTAACTATGTTTTGTTAAGAGAGAGAGAACCTAGTTTATTTTATATTATATTTTATATTTTATATTTTTAGTTATAATGTATAAATATTTAGTATATTTAGTATATTTAGTATATTTAATTATAATGTATAAATATAAAAATATTTTCTGTAACATGTATAAAATTTTATCATATTTTTATTTTATCTTCTTCTTTTTCCATATAAGCTTAGAGCCTGTTCTACACTTCACTCTCATATGCGCACGTAGGTAATGCACAGGCATATGGGACCTATATTTTAACGCCGGTTTCAAATGGCAAATTTTTTTTAGGAAGTTCTGTGAGCAAGAATACTCTCGAGGTTTGCCAGACTATTGCGAGGAGACACGACCGTATGAAAATGTTTTAGTTTTGCCGGAAATCGAACCTAGGATTACTAACGCACTAGATCAATGCGCTATCTTACTATGCCACGCTCGCTCTCATATTTTTATTATAAAATAAAATAATTAATCTCTTTATTTAAATATATTTATCGTCAATGTAATTTTTCATTTTTAATTTCGCCTCTTTAAATAATTGATTTAAAATTAAATTTTCTATTTCATCACTGCTACTATTTTTCAATAACTTTTGTGTTATATAAATTTTTCCCGCCATATTATTCGATATCCCAAATCGCATTGTTAAACATTTCAATGCAATAAAGTTTGCTCTCATTCAGTTCATTTCGTTTGTCTGAATATAAATTTAGCGTTATACCAGTGCAGTTTTTATTCATTGAACACAACATGATACGGGCATGGTAATATTGCAAATCGCATCGATCGAATGTATGGCGCCAAAAAGTTTGTATTCAATGCGCACTAATGCATGCTATCGAATTCGCTATTAGAATAGTTGAGGTAACTGTTTCAAATTATAATATATGTACATTCCGAAGTAGCGCTTCGTATTACTGTAAACAATCAGTTGAGCTCTGGTTTTTGGAAAGTCAAGATACTTGCAAACGATAAAGTGTTTAATTCATTTTCAAAATCGAAAGCTGAAGAAAATCAATGAGTGTCAAGATCATAAAAAAAAAAGAAACACTTCATGGCCACCTGAGGACACGAATGAAGAGCAGGATTCACAGCTGAGTACCTTCTCAAGAAAACTAAGCAGTGCGAGTAGTGACGATATAATGTATAATCTACAGCATTATTACAGAAATGTGAAGTTTGTGAGTGTTTTTGGTGTTCCCGCTGACATTCTTATTTGTAAAATCTGCATAAAAGATATATAATTAGATAATTTAATTATAAATAATTTTAAAAAACTGAGATCTAGGGTTTCAGTTCCAAACTTCTTGCTTTTGCTCTCGCAAAGAAATAAATTCAAGGCCGTTGATTAATAGATATGAGATAAATAAGAAGATTGTTTTTGTATTTAAATAAGTTATTTGAATGATGAACCTGCTGGAAATAAGAATTAGATTATAAATAAAAATTGCAAGCTCGATATTTCGGAACGACTTGAGAGGCAACAGCGTCACAGCCTAAGCAGCTCAAAGGAGCTCAAACAACTCGCAGAATGGAAAATTGGATCTAGTTGTTTCGGGATTTATTTTGTAGACAATTCGATTTTCTATCATGTTTTTGAACATTTTCAAAAAAGTTAAATTAGACCATCTTTTTTATAAAAAAAAATGCAAATTTTTTCGTAAAAATCTTATTTTTTGTTTTAGTCATAGAAATTTTTCAATTTTCGACTTTTTTTTAATAATTTCGATTTAATTAACAGCTAATTATATAAAGTTAAAGAAAAAAATTTGATTTGTTAATTACAGACAAAAAGCCCAATTACAGACAAATAACCCGATTTTATACATCAGATATTTAATATTTTTCAATAAAAAAATTATTTTGAATAATTGAAATATACAATAAAATATCTCCAAAGTTTGAGAAAGATTAATTTTGTTTTAACTGAAAAAAAGATTACTGAAAATCATGTCTTTTTTAGCTTTCTAAACCAAGTTCCCTCCTTAACAAATCGCAAATTATTTTTAATTGTTATAACTCAATGAATCGGTCTAATTAAATTTGCAACTCAGGAACATACAGTTCACTCGTATTTTATACACAAAATTCGAATGTAAAGTCCCAAGATAAAATTGATTAATCGAAATCAATTTCGAATGATTGGAGTTTCGAATTTCTCGGGAAATATCTTCTTTTTTTCTACGGAAGAAAACGTACATGTTTATGTTGCATCTTTCTCTCGCTTTAAGCGCGGTACAATCGGGAGCGACACAGACCGATTAGGATCAAGTCTGACGCGTTTTCATGCTCGAGAGCTATTCGTTCAGTTTGCGCGCTTAAGAACACTTTTACGATTCAAACCACGTGGACACCCACGCTCCCTTCCATAAAGCGCTTAAAACCGCTCGTCCTTCCGGTGCATCTTAGTTAAGACTACCTCAACACGAGTCCGGCAGATGCACTTTTGCGATTGCCGCTTTCGAATTTACGACTTCCCCTCGTGTCGCGACGCAGGTATCAGATCGGTAAGAGGAGCGGAGAGGCAGCACGGTATGAATGATGCAACGGGTGGAAATTTCGATGCGACATGGTTAAGCCGCCGCTACCGTTTCGATACGATCTTTCATTTATCGTCTCTCTCGAGAAGTATCGTATTCGTTTACATCTAACTGACGGAGTCCAGGAGTCAAAGTGCATAACATGGGTGCGCCTGGAGCCGGACTCTCGACGTATGCAATGCGATACGTCGAACCGCGATATATATCCCTTTGATATTAACATACGTGAGATGAAATGAGGCGTTAACTTATGCCACGACACGTTACGATGCGTAATCTGACCGCCAGACATCGTCCGTTTCCTCGAACACCCTCGGAGTATCGTGAGCAATTATCTCTCTTTCACGGGGTCAATTGAGTTTGATCTACGAAAGAAAGATGACACGCGTCGCGCTCGTCCAGCATGAATAATCGCCGTACGTCCGTACGGCCCTTACACTTCCTGTCGGATTTGTGCTCCTAATAGGACTCCTCGGGAACGCGTAAGCGCGCACCTTCGTGAACGGCGAACGCTCTTCGTTCTACGGACAGACGCCTTCTTGCTGGCGCACCGTTGCGTCCGTCGTAAAATTGCCTCCTCCTCGTCATCACAATTGATCGAGTCGGTAAATAGCGCATCTCCGACTCGGAGACTTCCAAGCGAGACGCGTGCAACGACCTTGACGGATAACGAGGACCGTAGGAAGAGAGTGCGACCTGCGGTTATACCACATACGATGCATGCGAGATCGGGAAAGAGATCTATTTTTTTTTTTTTATTTGTCATA
>NW_011933543.1:89655-100110 GCF_000187915.1 Pogonomyrmex barbatus
TCTCTCTCTCTCTCTCTCTTTCTCTAGTCGTCGGAAGATCGATATATCGAACAAAACCGACGACTGGGTCATCATAAAGTGTTCATGTTTTTGGTTCGGAGTAACGCCTTGTAAAAAAGTACAAAGATATTTCGAACATGTCGGAAAAATGTCGAGCCTTTATCGTTTTGCGATAAAAAAATTGATAAGGTTTGCGCTAATTCGAAAATTTTTCGATATTTTAATATAACGCGAAATGAAAAATATATCGCGACGGAGAAAGCAACTGCGATCACCTGTTAGATAATACATGTGCGGACAATATAGTTAGGTCTCCGTGAAGATAGAGAACGATCTATAAGCTTTTCCGTTGAAAAGAATATTTCTAGTTGTAGTCACGCACGTAATACAGCAAATGACTCACACCACGTGTCGAGTCTCGTTGTCCCCGGACTTTTATACGGTTCGGGAGAGACGACGTCTCGTGGCATATGATACTATTGTTTGAATAAAAGTGACGATTTGCATGGAGGAAGTTGGTCGTGTAACCACGGAATAAGCTACGGAATAAACTACACGAAAATCGTGAAAGGAATTGATTAGTGAGTGACGATAAGGAGTTTCTGACTCAGGCGCGTGACTAGTTGCCGAAATTTAAGCGTTTTCTCTCTAAAATGAAATTTATTTAAATTTCTTCTTCTTATTAGAAGAAAAATTATTTAAGTAAAAGAAAGAACGTATGTGAACGATGTTACTAATATTCTTTTTGTCATGTTAATTTTCATAGAATGTGATAATTTAACAGTGTGGAATGTTTGGCGTATGTGTCAGAAGATCTTTTCTTTTAAACAAAAGTAACTGGATTATACTTGATATCTTTGTGTTCTGTGAATATTGTTATGAATATCGTCATGACGTTTTCGTATTTGTATTGTATTTTTGTATTTTCGTAAAAAAATACTTTTACGATAAATACGGATTATTACTAAATTTTGAAAAAAATTGATGTATCTTCAAAACACATATTTTTATTAATTTAATGATAAATAAATTGACAATGAATATATAATTTATATAATCGAACTATTTTTTTCGAGCTATTTTTTTAAACGCGTTGGAGATATATAGTTCACATTCCACAGATATCTTTGAAATATAAAATATCGTCGTTATCAGGAAAGTATCATCGTCTGTGCATTTCGATGGACATGAACATTTCAAATTTATGTAAGGTAAATAGAAATGATCTGTTGAAACCAGATCCACGGTAATACGAAGAGCGCAACAATTAGCACCACAGAAGAAGCGCAAGTACTAAGTTTCCTCGGCGTAAATGTACAATAATATCATGCAAAGCGAGTTATTTTTTAGCAAACTACAAAAATTTTATATTTCTGTTGACAATTTCGCGCATTATGCGCGAAGTCTAATCTTTTATGAAGAAGATTAATTAAAACTTTTTTAGACGTTCTTAATTGAAATAATTACTCCAAAAAATTGTGCATAAAAATATTGAATTTACGAGATGTTTCTTATTTTTATTGAAGGTTTATTGTGAAAATTTGAATTATATTTCTAAATTTTAAATTGTGGAAATAATTGAAACGTTATTTGTCACGATTTGAAGCTTTATCGCAGATTACTAGCAATTAAGGTCATCTCTTATTAAGTCAAAAGATACGAGATTAATCCGAATGTGTCGAGTTATAATATTTTTCCTCTTTACGAAATTGACATATATCTATACTTCCTTGTTATGAACGAGAAACACGTGAGAAGTCATGCACTAAAAAATAAATGTCAGTTTCCTAATCGTATTATGTTAAATTTATACATTAAAGAGAATAAAATCGAGAGAATGGCAAGTATACATATTTCGTATACATATTTAAATTATCAATTAATTATATTTATATCGGTCTTACCGACGATTTTGTCTTCTTGAAAATTATTTGCTCCAAAAAAATCACTCACTTATCGTTCGACGAAGATTCGCAATATTCAATAACAATCGATCGATCGAGATCTTTGGGTATTTGTGCAATCGCGGAAGATGTGTCTCTTAAGAACGAGAAGGAAGTTCCCCGCTCACTTTCTGTCGGGAATTTTGGAAGAAGCAGGAAAATCGCGGGAAAATCCGTCTTCCGATCGCGTTTTCGAACGTGAACGGATTGAACCGCGTCCCGACGAGTCCCTCGGCGAGAGAGAATCTCCTCTTCTTTTTCGGGGGTTCCCTCTCCCTCTTCGCGCTTCTTCGCCGCGTGCGGCTCCTCAAGTACGCGGCGCGACGGAATCGCGCTCACGACTGGCATATTAGCTTCACTCTCCCCGTACTCCGGTCGTGCTACCAGGCTTTTCCTCCACCCACGTACCCAGTTGCGTATCATCCGAGGGTACCGCGAACTCGTTCGATATTTGCTTCCTCCGAGTTTATCGAATCTTTAATTAAAAAAAAAAAAAAGAGTCATAAGAGATTTCGAGGAGAAAACGCTATTTTTGAGAAAAATTTTAGAATAGAATTTTATAAAATTATAAAAGAAGAAAGAAAGATGAAGTAATAGTAAACTATAGACGCAACTTCTTAGTCTCTAAGAACTTGCGTATAATACATTTAAGTTACAAATTTTCATTGACCAACTAAATAGATGCAATGAGAAAGAGTACGTCGATCCTTGAGAGTCGGTCACGCAAAGTACATGTACGTTGACGACTTTGGTGCGAAGACACCAGTCGAGAAATCAGAGTTAATTAACTTGCACCGAGGAATCTCAGACTGGTGGAAGTCGCACGTATGCCCCGTGTCGTGAGAGATGTTAGAAGTGTAATAAATAAAACTGACAACGAGATAATAGACAAATTGGCCCTAAACACATCCGACTCGTTAGCGGAGTATCAGAAGGTCGGGTTTTGTCAGTGTGGAGGGAGACGATCGCACTTTCCACCGTCTCGTTCCAGAAGGAAACGAAGATGGTCAAATGCTTCTCGCAAAATGACAGCGAGCTTCCAAAAAAATTTTTGCCTTTTAATCGTTGCACAATTACTTTATCGCTTAGCGTCACTCTGAATAATTCCTGATAATGGGAACAAATATAAAGAGGGTTGTCGACCTGTCGCATTTGACGCGCTCAGCATGTGATCACTGTCAAGCGCAATTCAGTATAGCCTTCCATGATAGGACGAACGATGAGATTTGAGTCGGACAATTACTTCTAAACCGGATAAGTGTCTTTTAACCAAGAATTAGCAGTCGGCTATCTCGTCGCATTTATTTTCTTTTCTCGCCTTACCTCGTTTTGTATCTGCTTAAGACGATAAAAATTTGATTCATGTTACAAAATAATTATAATATGAAATTATAATAATTGTATATGTGAAAAATAATATTAAAATGTAGAACATATGTTATATATTTTTTATTTTTATCTAGTACATTATTAATTTTTATTTTGTTTATATATAATTATAAAGTTTAATATAAGAATAAAATAAATCTACAATTAATAAAGTCCGTAATAAATTCTCTGAAATAGATTTTATTAATTATTATGTTACGTCAGATGTTGCGAGTTGTAGAATTAATTTTTAGAAACACATGAATGTTTTAAAAATAAAAATGCAATATAAAATAAATAAAATATTTTTATATTATTTATATATTTTGTAACTAGTAATTCTTTTTACGCGAATTATATTTATTAAATAAATAATAATAATAACTAATACGTTTGATAAAGAAAGTATATTTTAAGGAATTATAAAAGCCAAAATTTGGATATAATTAACAAAATAATGGATGTATTCTGATAAATGATAGATGTATTGCTTACAATAACTTTTATTGTAAAAATATTGATAGTGTAGTCTACATTAAAAACGATTCTTCCGCAGCTATACAGCCAATTCAAACGTATCATATATATCACATCATATATATACTAAACTTCCTTGAAGCCAATTAGACGCAAACTGTTTGCGATTAAACGCATAACGTTCATGCGTTTCCTTAGTACAAAACGAGTTTTCACACTAACGACATTCAAAGTTGTTTTTACAAACATTTCTCTTGGCAATTACGTATATCAAAATGATCACATAATCCGATAATGAGACATATAGACACTTCAGAGATAAAACGAATATCTTATATTTAAATGCATGCGAAGTTCAATGTTTTTTTTGAACAATTTTTGAGTGAATTTTTTAAATGGAAACAGGCACGATTATTAATAATAAGCGATTGGCAATCCAAGAACTTGTACAAGTTCTATGGAAATAAATGATAGCAACAGTTGTTTTACTTATTAGATCATAGTATTCTTTTGCATAATTCTTATAAAAATCATGAACACTTTTTAGCCCTTTTTGATTGATATAATAAATTATATTTCGATAAGCCAATGAATCTGATATTTGTAAGCTCAAGGTCATGTATGATAAGTTTTCCATTCGTACGCGATGATACAAGTTACGCCTTGACCTTACAAATATCAGATCCATTAGCATTTTCACCGATGCGCGATCATACTATTTAACTTCATATGCTTTCTTCAGGGTTGCTATTTACGCATGTGTTGCGTGTCATATGTGCAAAGATTTAGATCAGTATTTATAGTTGTCAATTATTTTTGATAAAAAGCGTAATTAATTATGAAATTTATGATTAATTCTAAACGTATATTTATAAATAGTTCTTCAATTATTCGGATTATTACTTCGTGGATTTCTATTTTGTGATTCGTTTAAGAAATAGATTGTTTTTTTTAATTAAAATATTTGTGAATAATCTTCGATCTTTTTTAAAGAAATTTCTTGTGGATTTTTTAATTATTAGACCAAATTAGATTAATTAGACAGAAATACATGAATTATAAAAAACCATATTCAAATTGAAATTTATACTTTTGTGTGTTTGTAATTTATAATTGTTCAGGTGTACGTATGTACACGATATTTCAACAATCTGATGATTGAGTACATGAGCATTTTGATGCATAAATCAAATTTTAAGCATCATGAATACAAACAAAAAAATATTATAAAATAAAAAAGAAAGCAACGTATAGGAATAAACCATTTTCTTATTTTATTGTCATAACTTTTCTAATAACATGAAATTAAAATAGAAAACTTTATTAAGAATGCACACTTAAATATGAAAAAATATGAAAAATATGAAAAATATAAATATAAATATTTTTCGTATCTTGACATGCGATTGCAGAAGGAATGGGACAATGTCTGAAAATCTTTCTTTATGTCCTTTATTTCTATGTGTTTTCAAGGCTAAGCAAGTCTCTTATCTCTGTGCACGTTATATAAAAGCGTGTACAACATATATGCGACCACTTACGCTCGATACATAAATCTTCTGTGCCAATTAATTCGCGAATCAACTATAAATGGGTCGCAAATGAAAATAAAGAGCTGACGAGTAATAGAATTCTGCATGTTCTAACGCTTAACGAAAATCCAAATCTGATCTTCGTGTAAGCGAATCTATATTAAATAGCTGTCAAGGTCTCTACTTATTTTAGGAAACACGCAATGTTTTGCAATGCAATTTCCATCGCTGTATCTGAAAATGAAAATCTTTTTGGCTTATAGAATACGTTAAGACCCAAAAAGAATTAAATGACCCGAAAAGAATTAAATGAAATCTTAATTTTTTTAAAATACTTTTTCAATCATATTTTAATGTTTATAATCATATTTTTATAATCATATTTTAATTATTATATTTTTAAAATATGAAACTAGGAAATTATGATGGAAAAATAAGAAAATAAATTATTATTCTTTTCTTATTTGTTATAGATCTCTTGGCTAAAATGTTCTTATTTTCAATTTATTGATTAGCTTAATCGAAGAAACGATGAACTAATTGTTACTAATCATGTCAGATTCATTATTGATGCCTAGGTTGTTTCACTTAACACTATTAACGGTCGTTTAAGAGATCGAGCGTAAGATTGTTACTGCACGCGATAATTGTTGCTAAAATATTTGACCCACATGTTACGTCATTGGTTCACATCCTGTTTAGCTTCTTCTTACTGGATTTTTATTTGCATTTGCAATATCAGATTGTTTAACAATCACATGGTTCGTATATCAAGTAGATCGCGAATGATAAGGATTCAAACCAGTTTCGTATCAGCTAAAAGCTTTACCAGAGCGATCATTTAATATTCTAAGTTAGAATGTAACTTTATCATTGAAAAATAATGTTCAAAATGTTTTTGTATTTTTCAAAGTTTATGTAAATGAAAAATTCAACACGTCTAAATTTTAAAAATTATTTAAATATTTATAAATTTATTTAAAATTTTATTAAAAATTTTCAAATTTGATCTTGTCAAACGAGATTTAATGTCATAGAGATGTATTCAATTTTATTAAATATTGCTCTGCTAAGTAAAATTTATTTCGATTTAATTTAAATTTTAATACATATTTTATTCTGTAAGATTTACTTTTGTACATTACAATATTTACAACAGTTTGTAAATTTTGATTTATTTTTTATGACTATATACAATTTTTTAGTACTAAATTATATTTAACATGTAAAAAGTACTCTATATTTACTATTGTTGATAATATTTTTTTTATTATAAATTAAACTTTAGTTACCATTACAGATGGCGTGGAATGCTTTAGCTGTAGGAGAAGATTTCTTTCACTTAAT
Source organism: Pogonomyrmex barbatus (assembly GCF_000187915.1). The sequence goes on from NW_011933543.1 coordinate 96,323, forward strand.
CCTTCTCCTAATCTTCGTCAGATGGCAGTAGCACACATAATCGGTGAGATTTTCAAATTGAAAGTAGTACAATTTGTCCATTTTATATGTTTCTGGTAAAGAATAAATACATATATGCATTATAAAAAAAAGATAATAAAAAATATTATTTTATGAAAATTATACTCAGAAAAGATAAAAAAAAATGTGATCTTATGAGATCTTAAGATGTGAATTTAAAAGATAGAATAATTCCGAATCTTATGCAATAAGATAGAAGGCTTATAGGTATCGTGCTTATATACATCAAAAGTTATTTATGAGAAATTACGTTCAGTAAGGAGAAAGAAAAATATACAGTGTAACGCTTACGGTGCGTCACTTGCGCTACTTCTCATTTGCGTCTTAATGAGCCTCAGATTCCAATATCTCCGGGACAGGAATGTTTGTGCGCGTTAATAGCCTCGCAGGTCGTTAATTTATGAACTTTATTACAATCGATGATGGACACGAAGGTGCGGCGAAATGTCCACCGTCGTCGGTCATTCCATTCGATTAGAGACGTACGATAAATTTCCTCTTAAATATTCGCTCTAGTGAGCAACATGCGAGATGAGGTCCATAATTACCAACGTCGACTGGTGCTAAGTATGAGTTAACTCTGAACTCACTACTACTAATGCTTCGTAATCATCAATATGAAAAGAAATAAGGAGAAATTACAACATAGATAAATTGTTAAAACATTGATCTTTGTTTGAACAAACATTAGGATATAAGAAGAATATAAGGTCTTATATTTCTTTATAAATATTAGGTTTATAAAAAAATTACTCTTTTCTTATGATTTTTTAAAAAAATATTTGAATTATAAGCAATAAATCTAATGTGTGGACACGCGAAATTGTTTGATTTATAATAAAAAAATTTATTTCCAAAAGATTTTTTTAAATTTGAATCTCAATAAAGAATTTTGATTTTAACATAATAATAGTTTTGCAAAAAACTAAAATCCAAAAAGTTCTAATCTTATATTTAATTTCACTAATTTTACAAAATTACTAAATTTTATTTAACTTGTAATAATGACATGATTTTTTTGGTTAAAGTAAAGAGTTAGAGTTCCTTTACACATACATGTCTATATATAATGGTTAAAGAATTAATCTTTTTTCAAGCCAGATGAGATGATTACATACGATCCCTAATAATTTTTATTAACGTTAAAAAAATGTACGTATATTTTATATATATTTTTTTATCATTTTCCATAAATGAGCAAAATTTTTACTTTCTTTTCTTACTTTGTTATTTCTGACTTTGCTCAATGTAATACTCTTAAATCGACTATTTTGAGAAGAATCTGTCAACGACTGCAAGATTTAATCCGTATAACGTAGGTTCGTTAACGACGCGTCTATCCTACGTGCAACTTCCTGAGAAGTCCAGGCAGCCCTTACGTCTCTCCGCTAATTATTAACCGAGCGCGTGAATCGCGTGACCAGCGTCGTCTCACAAGAGCCGCGAACCCGGAACTATTTCCTACATGCCCGGTTCTCCCCGCTCCTCTGTCTATTTTTTTTTATTATTCTAACCGTCGGTCGGTCGTCGTCGGTGAGAGGTACGACGCCGTTCTTGCGCCTAGGTTCTCGTGGGCGGAGCCGTACAGGAACACCGCGGAACAAGTGAAATGGTATCGCGTTCGGGGTCCCAGATAGAAAGTATCGCGGTCTCTCAGCGGGGCACTCTGTGTCCGGCATACTGGAACGGTCTACAGATTAATCCTTAAAGACACCCGAGAGTGTCCTTTCGAAGCATAAAATGAATTTTATTAATTAATTTTCTGAAGAAATAACAGAATAACAATTAAAATTAATCTTAACGGTAAGTAAACATTTAATTGGAAAATTAACTACGATTGACCAATATTAATTAGAGAATTTAAGGTAAAAGCTAATTTCGATTGTTTTACGTTAGTAATTCAAATGTATAATTAATTTTAATTTTATTTAAATTTTTATTTTTAAACTTAATATCTTTTTTTTTTTTTTAGTATAATTATGTAGAAAATAAATTTGAAGAATTTAATTCAATGGCAGTTATGGAAATGAATCTAAATAATCAAATCGTAATGTTGTACCTTATATTTATTTAGCAAAATTACATAAGAAAATCTTTTATTTCTTTTTCTCGCCTATAAAAGAATTTACTATAGCCTTTATAAGATTTCAATATGGAATGCTACAAATAGCAAGAAGGTGTATGACATAAAAGATATAAAAAAAAATTAATCCGTCTTATGTCATCGCCTCTCAACTTCTGATAATCGGCGGGTCATTGAAATGTTATTGAAAAAAAATAGGCGCCCATCCATATTCGGGGTATGGTTACATAAGAGCAATCAACAAACTCATTCACGATGATGACTTGTAAGCCATTCGGCGGAGAGCCGCTCGTGAGGAAGAATAGCTTTATGCGGCTTCGAATACGCGTAATTGCCGCGTGGACTTAGTGAAATCGGTGCATTCAACTTACAATTACGTGCGCCAGCTCGCATCGCGCGCAACACACCGACTCGGGGAAGGATCGTGACCTTTATCAGCAATGAGGCCCGCGCGAGTTGGCGAGTAAAGAACGTTATTCTTGCACCTACGGATAGTATTTATCTATCGTGCAACGGCGAATTATATGTAAAAACCGACATCTCACCTTTTCGCGCGTTATGCGCCTTGCTTCGCTAGGTGTTGCCCAATCGGAAAGCGTTTCTTCGCTTATACTTGTGTTACTCATCGATATCCGCGCGTCAAATCACTTGCCCACGCTCGCCGATATATCCCGACGGCTGCTCCGTTATGTAAACGAAAAAAGTGTTACGCTACCGCCTAGTTTTCCTCACGCGCCCAGATCCGCCGCAATTTCTGGCTGGATTACGCAACTATCTGACGCTTTCCATCGACTATATTTGCAAAGGAACTGCCCGAAAACGCGATAGCGTCACGTTCTCACGACGCACACGGTTCTTCCGCAGAAAGATGTAGCAAAAAATGCATTATTGCAAAAATATTTAGCAGCGTAATAAATTATGAATAAATTATCGGAAAAATAGTTGCTACGAAAATTTATAACTTTTACAAATGATAAATTTATTTATTTTTTTTGTCGATAATTTTTCTGTCTAATTAAAATCCCAATCATTTAATAATATATGTATTGTTGGATTCATCAATAAATTTCCAATGATAACCTCAGAATCAACTTTTGCAACAAAGTGACTAATCAGTGATTAATCAAGAATCCGAAAAATATTATAATTCCATTTTTTAGATATTTTTAATTACAATTGTGTGTGTTTTAATATTATTTTTTATTAGTAACACATCATAGAAAAGTAACATAACATTAATACGTGTAACTTCATGTCTATTTAATATCTTATTCCTATTGTATTATTGGCTGACAAAAAAACTGTTTGTCTCTCTCTTTTTCAAGAAGAATAAGTTATTGTCCCGAAGAGATACAGTTTTTACGGTCACAGTACTTCGTTCATCGTTGCGAGTATTCTTTTCAGAAGGAGAAGGCGAAAAGCAAAACTGTAAGAACTCGTGTTGCGTGTCGTGGAAGATATATTTAACAAATCGATCGATCTTGTCCCATTATATCAACGAGAGGATATCGCGGCCGCGGGAGCACCAGGACTTCCCGGCATCGTGCTCTCTCTCTCTCTCTCTCTCTCTCTCTCTCTCTCCTCCGTCCGTCCGTACCGTACCGTACCGTACCGTACCGTACGTACGTACGTACGTACGTACGTA
>NW_011933543.1:134345-146539 GCF_000187915.1 Pogonomyrmex barbatus
ATTATTCGCTTTCGTATCGTTCGACGTACGCGTGCCGATCGCGGCAATTTCACGCTTCGCGTCACCCCGCCCCGAAGGATTGCCTTCTCGCCCTGCGATATCCCTTCTCGCGGCAGACGAGCTCCGTTACCAGCTTTCGACGAACCTGGCGGAGAGCGTTTGGTCATCCGTGCCCGGCGTTGTCTCTCGCCGGCCTTTTCCCTCCGGTTGCCGATCTCGCGTTCGATCGTTGCGTTCTCCGTTTCCCTCAGCGCGGGGCGTCGATAACCGTTCCTCTCGAGAACCGTTATCGGCACCGACCTGACCATCACCTATCGAGATCATTCGACTTCACTGGCATTTGTGAAAACAAAGTTTCAGGATACACGCCAGTATTTTGTATTTCGGCACGGCTCGTCGCGCGAACGAGCGGACGGCTAATTGGCTGCGAGAGCAGGAGAATTTTTTTTAAGCCTGTATAATTCTCTATTTGTTAGTCAATTGGATGTCACTTAGCGGCCGTCGACCAGGATCCACGGGAAAGTTAATGTCTCTTCACGTTGGCTTTCATCTTTCCAGTTAGCTCTGCTTTGACGCTGATTGCCTCCGCTCGTCGATCTCTTTTTTTTCACGGAGAATTTTCTGCAGGATGCATGCCGCCCGATAAACTATATTATTTTATTACATTTGTTATATTATCAACTATATTATTTTATTACGCTTATATCTCTTACATACTAATGTACATACTAATGTTGATGCTAAAGCAATTTATACATAGAGTAATATATTCAGTAAGAAGAGGTGAAAAACAAAAGTAAAATATATGAATAAAATATATAAGAAAGAAGATTGACATTTGTTGACATAGTCATTCTACAAGTTGAAAGTAGAAAGAAAGAAACGTACAATATATCCATTTTCGCTCTAAAGTATGTAGTAGTATTATTAGTCAAATAAAAAGCGATGGTTACTTTCTATTACTTATTTGTTTAAATTATAAAATAACAATCTGAACATTCTGAAGATTTAGTGTATAACTTAGATTATTATATGTAGATAGATTATTATATGTGTTTAATAATCATAAAATATATTGTTAAAGCAATGATTATTAATTTCATCAGTAGAAAATATTGCGATTTCACATTTGTTCCACTGTCACAATTACCTCGATTATATATTGTATATTTAAGAAAATTACTTATATATTTTCTATATCGACCGTAATAGTCATCGTGTACCTCGAAAAGATGATTAATAAATCTGCGTGAAAGAGGACAACATGCTAAATCGCAATTAGAATTCATCTTTTTCTTTAACATAATTTTTTTGAATTTATTACATTGTTAAAATTATTTTTTAGTGTTAAATTTTATATTGCGTCTTATTAATTTATGGTTGTATTTATAACTTATAGCTTGTTTTTATAAAATTTGTCACTTATACTTTTTGGCTCTGAACATTTAACACGTGAGTTATTATTTACTTTGAATAAATGTTAAGCTCAGACATATACATAAGTTCTACGGAAGTCTATTATATTTCTTGTTATTATGTAAAAATATAAAATATAAAAAAATTTAATACGACGAATGATTTATATCACAATTTCGTCACAGCAAATTTTTATGTACGTTTCTAGTATATTACGAGACGGTTCCGCTTGCAGTTGTTTGCCACACGTGTTCACTGTACGTACACAGGCGCATTCGAAGACGCAAGTTGCGAACGCAGAAGGCAGCATTGCTGAAATAAAAAAAAATCATTGAATGCCAGGACGCTGCATGACGATGAGTGTCAGTCGGCGCGGATTAACAGTACTCGGAGTATGCGCACACGTTGTCCTTCGAGAGGTGTGTTAACCTACATTAACGGCATGCCGCATGTCGTCGCGTTTCTTCCGGAAGATGAGTCGTGCGGAGACTTTGCCGTCGGACTTTCGTAATCCGGAGATCTTCCTCGTGGAAAGTGGATAAGGACGAAATCATTTCCTTCGATCTCTCCTGTAATTAGCATAAGTTTCTGCATGGAACTTGGTTTATAATAATGTCATTTTTTTGCCTTTTCAACGATCTCAGTGATTACGGATCTTCTTTTAAAGGAAGTTTACTCGCGTTTTAAAATTGTTGTTAAATAAAAATGTGTCTTTAGGATAAAATTAATATCCTAAAAATATTAGAATTTGATTTATAATAATATCCATTTTAACGATTTTAACATAAATAATTGGTGATTATGGATTTTATTTATTTTCCTTTAAAATATTGACAGAAGTTTACGCGTGTTTTAAAATTGTTGTTAAGTAAAAATTCATATTTAAGAAAAAAGTAAATTTAAATAAAGTTAAATAAAATAAAATTAGCATTTTAAAAATATCAAAAGAAACAAAGTGGTAAGTGAGGAAGATGCTTAAAATAATAATACATCTTTCAATCGTGAATACTGATTTTCTATTTTAACTTCGATACAGATGATAAATGATGTTTCTGTCGATATTTTACTTTATAACACATTACACATTATTACATGCAAGTTGGCATCATCAGATGAAAGATTGACATGTTTTTATTTCTACAATTTGCGTAGATGATTACTCCTAGTGAATGTAATTAATGTGTACATGACAAGGCTAAAAGATGATCGTAATCAAAGTATTATCTGCAATAAGAACCCGAGACCGTGTGAATTTTTATATTTCGCGACGGAAGAAAATTTCTATCGTTATGTAAATCGCGGCGTGATTTTTCATAATTCTAGGACATCTGGCCTCACGTTTCTCGTCATTATTGTCGTGGTAAATTATGTTACAACGATCTAACTAAAATAATAGTAAGTTTTATCAATTTATGTTTCTATGCATTCTTGTATCACACTTTCCGTGTAACCTGAGAAACTCGGCGCATTTCCGTTCCGTTTTGTCGTTCTCGGATTTGCGTCGGTCCGTTTAAAAGTCCGAGTTGTCGCTCAAGGATCTGGAGGGAAAAACGTCTCATTACGTAAACTTGCTAAAGCAAGAGCTCGCACGGTGTTTCGGGTAGATCCGCGCGTTGCTGATTGCCGCCATACGGTAACGACATAATTGTCCGTTCTGCGCGATTTCCTCGACTATTATTTTTCACCGCGGCGATTTATCGGCGATGTACAACGAGTTGTGCACACCGTGCGAATACACGTGCCTCGACTCGCGGATTACACGGCCGAGGAAATGCACGGTCTTTCGGATTTACGGATGAATTACATCATCATCGTTATCCTCTTGCTGATTACTTGTGACGCATGATCGCAACTGTCATTATCCCTCCAAACATATATACGGGAATATGTATACATGTTCAACCATCATTTCTATCTGTCGTCGATGGGAACTCCTCTCTCGAGGAGTTTAGAAGCAATTTATTTTCTAGCGAAAGTTTCATAATAATTCGTGGTATTTTGCAATTTTTTTAAATTTTTGACTAAATATTTTGATTAAATTAAAGATTAAATTAAAGATTAAATTTAATTAAGCTTTTCACTTTGATTTATTTCTAAATTATGTTTTTAAATTTTTTATTTTATTTTGCAACTAAACACCTGTAAAACTGTTATTTTGATAAGAAATTGATATTAAATTTTTTTTTATTTTTAAAATAACGAAAGCGACGCTTCTACCTAACCTTGTTATTTCTGGATTGTTTCTTTTATGTTTTAGAATCAGAAATAGCGTTAGTCAAATTTTACTTTCTAATTGCGTAATTACAAGGGTTGGGCTACAAGTTTGGTCTATTTTTGGCAGACAGAAGGAACGCGACAGACGTAAAGTATCGCCGGCGATTTTGAGACTCTAATGATAGCCCGGTTTATTTAGTTCGTTTTGCAATCGTCGACTCCCTTCGGCTGTTTCTCTCGTTGCTTCGGCATTAGATCGTAGACGACGTACCGTATCATTACGAAAGCGAACGGCCGATCATTGTCTTTCGGCGAGTCGCGCACCGTTATAAAGTCAGCGCTGCTCCTCTTTGTTCATTCCTAAATTTTGCAATTCATGAACGCGATTTGCATTTGTGCGACTTGAGTAATATGGTCATTTGCGTTCCACGATATACGTGAAATATATATATCACATATACTCACGTAAATATTGAAAATGTCAGAGATATAGGAAAGTTTAATAAAGACGATCTCATTATCGTCGACGTAATTCTATCGCCTACATAATTCTAATTTACAATTATTACATAAAGCGATAAATCAATGTCAATCCTTATCTACGCGATCGATGTTTCTTCTTTTCTCTGAATGGACGTCTCGATCGTCGCGATTTCTTCTCGCAGGATCGTGTAAAAATAACTCCGGCAGACGTTTTTATGCCCGTCTCGTTATTACAGCGTGTGTTTACTCATCACGAGCGGACGGTGGTGCATCGACGAGCAAGAATCTCGAGAATGCATTCCACGGTCGTAACGCGTCGGCTCCGTCGGCGGCTTCGCAGACATCTTTATTTGAGCCCCGTGCGTACGAATGCAGTTCGAGCAGGGCCTCGTGGGGAAACAACGGGTTCCATGAACTGTAGCGAGTTTTACAAATCAGAGCCGTAACGTAAATGTAAAATATATTTTCTGATCTTGAAACAGATTTGCGTTGAACAAAATTAATCAACGGGCTATCGCGAAAGTTTATCACGAAACTGAGTATTATATAATAAGAATTTGTATTATATCGTATTGTTTTTATTTTTGTTTAGTTACAAGCATTTATAATAAATAAGGATAAATAAAACAACGCAACAAAAAATAAAGTTTCCAGAATTTCGTAGATTGAATTTACAGTTAAGTGCGGTGTGCGTTACAATTGATGATAATTTATTGTTAAGCGCTCGCACTCCGGATCATTTTTTCTTTCGAACAGTTATCCGCTCCATTTCTTGGATAATCTCTCGCTCTGTTAATTAAATGCTACCAAGTCACTCGTACATTGCGTTCCCTCGTTTGTGGAATTAATTTGTGGGGCTCGTTTGCATCAACTGTTAGTCACAGACGGCTAAGCGGTTTATATGCTCTTATATACAATTTTCCTTCGTTCAACAAGAATTGTTTATACATCCAGTAAGATTCACGTGACATGTTTCGTTTTCCGTCTCTCTTCGTACGTTTTAATTATTTATGAATTCTACTCGCGTTATTTCTAAGCTGACGTGATGAACTGTTTTCCATATATGAAAAAAAGGGACTGATAATTAGCTAATACATTATTTATCAAATTCTCTATTATTTAATCGATTAATTTATTTACTTCTATATTTGATTTTTGGACAGATCTTTAGACGAATCAGGGAAGTTTTCAAATATTAATTGTGAATAATCAATTCTAACTTTGTAATGTAATAGGTTTACGTAAAGTTTTTTATATAAATACTGATACTTATCTTAATTTATTAAACGATGCGTTATATAATTGAAATCAAGCTTGTGTTTTATATTTGGATTTTAAATTTGTACTTTGTAAATTAATGTTAATTTTGTTAGTTTGATTAATTTTATTTAATATTTATATGTGCGCTGTAATATCATGAAATTAAAATGTTACATTTATAACTAAAATAAAAAATTCACATTTATGGAATAAAATAGGAAATTAAAAATAATTTTTTTTTTAATTTTTTTTTATTAAAAGCAGAGCAAGATAAAATATTTGCATTGTTGCGATTATATAAAGTTACAGAGTGACGAAATCGTGAATGTAATGTCACGAATATTTGGTTTGGCGAAAATGTATTGGCTACGTATCGAAAATAAATGTCAACTACAAATGTTACGTGCTTAACCAAGCATAGAACTCGCGAAATATATTCGTCCGTATTCGATGCACGTAACTCCGGCGAATTAACATTTCCTGGACGCTTTCTAGGTCCGGCCGACCGAATATCTCGTCTGGCGCGACGAAAATTGCGCAATCGTGATCTCTTGGCGAGAGAAATTGCATGGTACCATTGTCAGGTATCGTAATTTATCGCGATGATTATGAAACGCCGTTTTGCTACTGTCGATCCCGAACTCATCATTTCATCGTTGAAACGTAGATTTCGCCACAGAGATTTTAATTCAATCCACATCGTGCCTAAATATACGTTCGAATCTCTCTGAAACGCAAGTACGATTAAACGTAGCGTTAGGATAAACATTTATTTTATGCTCTGAGAAACGATATTTTCTAGCAATGAAAGATATAAAGAAAGTGATATTAATTTTATAAGTTGCATATTAAAATATTATTAAGTATCTTCTATACTATTAATCTTATATGTATAAAAAAATTGCTCGAATGCTTTAACTTACACAAATGTTTTTGAGTAAAAATCGATACATATCACTTCTGTATTAAGAGACATTGTTGAACAATTGATATACCTAAAGGAAACAATTTTTCTTTGTCGATCAGATTCGTCACGATCTGAGGATGCGAGATTGGAACAGAGGGGCGCGGACTGCTGGTGCTGCGGAGACACTGAGGTCTGCGACCATCGCGGGAAATGACCATGACGAGCGTGGCTGTCGCCCCGGGTAGCCTCGGCACACCTCCAGCTATGCTCACCCCCAAGATGTATCATCTAAGCCCGACATCCGGCTCGCCCACCTCCGGCAAAGTAAGCCTCGAAATCCATCCGTCCGAGAATCCGAGATCGCTCGATATCCGATTTACGTGGAGTCGCACGCACGATGCGATGCGATGCGATGCGATGCGATGCGATGCGATGCGATGCGATGCGCGAGAGAGCGTGTCAGACGCGTGACGCTCTTACGCGGCGTTTTACGTAACGGGACACAACCGAGGCTGGAATCATGGAACCTCATCCGGCCAGTCATTAGATACTGCCATTGTGGCAAGTGGCGGATTCTTAAGGAGAGCTTTCTTCTGGTATCGCAATTTCTCCGTGCGGTCTAATTGCCACTTGCAGCGAATCAAGTCTGAATGGTCCTCTTTTTGCGTCTTCGAAACGGAGGAGAAACTATCGGTGGTTGGCCTTTTTTTTTTTTTCGAAACATTTTTGCGTAGGGCAAAAACGCCTTTACATAACGAGAGTGTGGCACTATAATTTCTTGGATACGGAGTATCCAAGTATTTGTGTGGCGAGTATTTAGAGGGAAAGTCAATATCATGGTGCATTAGAGTTTTTGTTTGCAAAAAGCAAATTGATCGTTTTACGGATGTTTACAACAACAGAGGGGGGGGGGAAGAGAGAGAGAGAGAGAGAGAGAGAGAGAGAGAGAGAGAGAGAGAGAGAGTAGAGAGAGAGAGAGAGAGAGAGAGAGAGAGAGAGAGAGAGAGAGAGAGAGAGAGAGAGAGAGAGAGAGAGAGAGAACGATGTGTATAACTCGTGCTGGCGTGTCAAAATAGGGAAAGTGCATTCAGATGGGTTAATTACTAGGTACCAACTGCTTGCATAACACGGGGATGAATGAACGTGACGTGGTTGCCTATCTCCTGGATCACGGATTTTTTTTCTGTACCTCCACTCTCCTTTTGCCTTTAGCCTTTCCATTTCGTTCCGCGTTACTCTTTAGCAACATTGACGTTGACAGACGTCAACGTAAGTAATGATTAAATCAGACACGCGTCGTGTATTGTTGTCTCTTCATCATATTTAAAACGAGTAAAGCTTTATATTAAATAAGACGAAGTTAAAAATTGCTTACTAAATAATTAATCATAATTTATCGTTATTTGAAAGTTGCAGGCAATTAATATTTTTATAAAGCTTACAAAACATGATATTGAAAAGGAAAAGGTTTTCTTCCTTCGATATAGAATTTCTTTTATATAATCGTGATAATTATCGGGAATTTCTTATGTCAAATGCGCATATATAATCGCGTCGATGTTTTATTCAAAGTATTGGTGAAGGCTTGTCGCGAGTGAAGTGGAATCCGAAGGAAGAAATGAACACGTCTTAGAGCAGTCTGATCTCCTGCAATGAGCAACGTTATGACGTACATTACGTATGCTGATCGTAAGTACTCTTCGTAACGATGTGACATTTTATTCGATGTTTAATTGCCGTCATCGATAAGCAATTCACTGCTACGATTACCACGCTACGATTTTTATCATTAACCGAGAATTCAATCGCTTGAGAAGCGTGAATTGACGTTCGCATTTTACGACGGCCGGGAATTGCACGCTTTAGCGTCGAAGCCGCTTAACGCCTTGCCTCGATAGACAATCTGTCGGACCATCACTGACAGTCGAAAAACTTACGACTTGGTTTTGCGGTTTGGATTTCTATATTTCTGCTTACATTGTTAGAGACATACTTGAACAATTTATGATAGAGTTTGTGGTATTTGTTTTTTTTTAATTTTTTTTTGTGTTAAGAAAAACATGCTGTTTGTCCAAGAATCTTTCTGTGAATCCTGGAATTCTAAAATGTCAGAAGGCTATCAATTATTTGTAATATCAGCGTCACATAAAGAATTGCGCAAGTTGAAAGGAGATGCCAGATTGTTTTGTGGTATGTCTCTTTCTCTTTCTGTATTTTACATATAAATGCTATAATAGCAAAATATAGAAAAGCAAATATAGAAAAGCAGTTTGTGATACTTTTATAATTATCATTATACTAGTATTTACATTAATATTGTTAAAGATGTGTATCCTTTGTTTTATGAAGAATCTTAAAACATTGAAAAATTTTGTATACCAAATAAACATATATAATTCAATTTGATATACATTATGCTATGAGATGCATATCACGAAAGAAAAAAGCAAAGAACTTGAAAAGGGAAACTTGGTGCGGCATAAAAGCAGAACTCTGAAGTAGAAAACGTTTCGCGAAGGACAGTTATCACAATGACATAAGGATGCTCGTAAAATTCAAGATACGTGCTTCGCTTTTGTCGCTTGGACAATGGCTGGTTTGGTTTTACCTTAAAACCAGTCGTCGCTGATTATGATATCAAATACTTCGTATTGTCTTTATATTGTCGCGATGATATATTATACTCTTTCTCGAGTTTGTCTTTCTTGGGTAAGAATCTCGAGTGTCAGTCGGTGCCGGTTACTAATCGTGAATATGCATTTTTCGGAATTTACATAATTAATGAAATTTACAGTATATTTTTTAATTAGTCACATCTTTTTTTATCGAGCAATATCATTACATTTTGTAATTATCACAATAAAATAAAATTTCTTTATTTTTAATAACGAAGTCGATATTAATTAACAAATTGATTATATTTGAAGTTGCACAAATTATTATAACAAATTAAGATTTTTTTAAAAATAAAGATTATTTAAATATTTATATATTTTTTAATTATTATAAACTATGTGCTAAATGGTCCATGATAAAAATGATAATCAAAGTTGCGATAAACAAAAATTTGGAGGCCATTATTTTACCATTATTTTACTCGTATCGATTTACGGCAGTGAATTCATAAGTAATGCAAGAGGATTAATAAGTATCATTACTTGACGCTTGTAAGTATTATTACTTTCTATCGCATCGACAAGTGTTACGAATGGGGATAAATTTGTGCAATTCCGCGAGTAATCCCGCACGCTTATGCAGCAAAAGGCCGCTCGCTGCCTCTCTGAGTGATACGCGAATCGAACATTTGCGAGGGTAAGAGGAACAATCTTTACGATCGCATGCGTATAAATCACCGCGTCCATCGCACGCACACATCCGACATTGTAATTACGCATGCCAGCACCATATACGCATTATCTAAGTGTCTTGTTTACGACGGTACCGCCTAAAAATAAGTCTTAGCAGGTCTTTAAATAGCTACGAAAATATATATATTCTCTGACAACATCGCGCGGTAATTTATTTTTAATTTTAATACGAATTTTCTTAATACATGAAGCACATAAGATCTAATTGAATATTCGGAATCGTAAGAAATCCTTAGAAATCGTTCAAAGCGATAATAAGACATATATCTTATTATTGGCGCACTTAGATCACGAAATATTATTTTAATAACAGCTGCATAAAATTTCTTTTCTAGATAACTAATGAGAATTTATTATAAATATAAGTGAGACGATTTCTCATTTTCACGTTTTCATTAATCTTCGTATTGGGAAAATAATGGTTGAAAACTGCACAGCCAGTGATCGTGTCATAATTTGACAGCCGTACTTCATCCGAACGCGCGTTTGAATATATACAAATGACAACAGAGCGCGTTTTAAGAATTGCTGATTCACTAAATTGTATGCTCTTTCTCGTCAGATAACTACCTGCTCGTTGGGTATTTTGTAATTTAGGATTTGGCGATTCAGCGCTATTCTGCGTGACCGGTAATAGTTTATATAACTATTCGAGCGTATACACGGATTTCTCACAGGCGCGTGACTTTCCATGCTCTTTCGAGCGTTCGCCGTTCTTGCGTGCTGGAACAACTGGTTTATTAGTATTTGGCCCACATCGCTACGGGGAACTTTCGAGACTTTATTCCCTCGCAATTTCTTGCCTTCGCGAACTTTATTTATCTCAAACCATTAAGACAATATACATCTTGATATTTAAGAGAAAATAAATCATTGCCTTTTTTTTTACATCTATATCTCGTGTGTCACGTGTGTCAAATATTTTTCAACGATAAAAAATTTTTCACACTTTATATGTTCTTATAAATATTAATTTCATGAAATTGCGAAATATGGACGGATTTTTTTATTTTTTTTTATTTTTGACATTTATTTTAAATTTTAAACTCTTGTACGAATGTAAGATGCAAAAATTATGCAAGAAACATCTATTGCATTTTTCAATCATTATGAAAGAAACATCTATTGCACTTTTCAATCATTATGAAATATGCAACTTTTTTATTAATAATAAAATGAAACTTTATTTGTATTTTACGCATAAATTCTCGCATTATATCAATTGCAATTATAAGAAGAAATTTTTATTAGTAACAAACGATATTATCTTATCTTTGTATATGTATGAACCGATACGTAGCTATGTGTTATTTTATCTATAACCTCTATTTACAACCTCTATTTTGCAAGCATGTCATTATAATAAATTGAGCAATAATATGTTTTCCACAAATATTTTAATCTGATTTATACATTTGACTATTTTACTTTTTTAAGACATAATTCTTGTTTATATATTTAATATTATATAAAAATCTTATTTGCATTCTTAAATTAATACATTTTCAGATACTAGTCAGTTTTAAAATAATTTTCCTCTATTCCTGTACTTTATTAGAAGAGAAACACAATAAAATGTGTAAGAGAAAGGCCCACGGATTCTTACTTATTTATAAAGGATATAAATTTATGATCTATGTGTATATATAACGCTAGTAAGTATATTATAATTATATAAGAGATAAAGATAATAAAAGTAAGACAAGTCTATATAGAGCTTGTCAGATTTATGTACTTTATCCATTTTGTGTACACAGTGATCTTGAAACAAATTACTATTTCCACAAGTTTTTATTGATCACTATCGTAAGCTATAAATTAATCGATTTCCCTCCTGTCTTTTTAACAAGTAGGAAGTAGGAAGTGAAGGGTTTATTTGAATTTCACTCAGCTTTAATTAACATTTGTAAAAACAATATTTGCAATAAGCGATTAAGACTCGACTCGTTGATTTATTCGCTTGATCAAACTGGCACATTCGAATTTTCACGTGCAACCCGATTTCCCCAACGTTCGCTTATCTAATCTTCCCACCGGTATCGCAGAGTCATCTACGGATGTCAGGCCATCATCATATTCGCTGGCGCATATCGCCTTCCATCTTCAACATCCCTATCCGCCGTCGTTGTCGCGACGGGTTTCTTTGCGAGGTGAAAATTTTGCCGTAGCCGCAGGCCACCGAGCGTGTCACTTTCATTTCCTTGACGTAATTTTCACGCAAAAAACAGTTAGATTCCATCTTGCACCGATCCGTTCCTCATCTCCGCAGTCGCGGCTAATAAACGCCTTTTAATCGTTCCCGCTATTGCGCAGCACGTTTTGCGTCATCTCGGAAGATTCGATGTGCGTAACGACCGAATCAGGAGATGTGATCGATCGTTATATCGACAGCCGTGCTGCATTTATCTCAATGTTGCTTAACCAGTTCGACAGGATCTCTTCCCTTCGTCAGAGAGAGAGAGAGAGAGAGAGAGAGAGAGAGAGAGAGAGAGAGAGAGAGAGAGAGAGAGAGAGAGAGAGAGAGAGTAGAGTAGTAGTATAGTATA